>JAKSZT010054030.1:49944927-50088543 GCA_026826555.1 Tolypeutes matacus
CAGCCCCGCGCAAGTTCGGTGCTCGCGCCCCGCGGCCTCGCGCTCACTCTCGCTCCCATCCTCCCTCCCGGCGGCGGCCGCGGCGGGCGCAGAGTGCGGCGTGGCGAGGGGAGCCCGGAGACCCAGGGGCCGGCCGCCGGCGCCTTCACGCTGGGAGGAGGTGCCGCGCCTGCCCACCCGGCGACATCTGCGCGCCGCGGCCCGCACGGCGTGCGCTCGCCGGCGGCGTCGGTGCGGGGCGTCCCGGCCCCGGGGGCAGCGGCCGGGATCCGCGGTGGCTGCTGGTGAGTCGCTGCCAGCCACTGGCTCCTTTCTCTCGGCCTGTCCGTGGGTCTGTCCAGCCGGCGGCCGTGGCCGCTTCCGGTGTGCTCGGGGTGCTAGTTTTGGGAACGAGCAGGGAGCGGGGATCCGAGGGTATCGCCTTCCCGGCTGGTGTCAGAAGGACCAAAGGGAACAGAACGCACGCCGGGAGGGCGCCGGCCTCCACCGTTCGTGCCCACCACCTTTCAGGGTGCGGCTGCGCGGCGGCACTGCACCCTCTCCGAGCTGTTGACAGAGCCATTTCTGGGTGCGTATTGCATTTTTCCACCCGAGAACAAGCCGCACATGGCTGCCGCGCCCCTCGCGTCCTGGGTTGGCACCACATAGAGCCGCACATGGGTGCACCGTGCGGGTCTGCAGTGGCAGCGCCCGCCGGGTGCCCACTCACTTGAGAGGGCATTGTAAGTGGAGCTCCAGCCCGCAGATCTGGCAGCTGAATCCCCACCCCCACCCCCACCCCCCGAAGGTGGTTTCTGAACAGCTGAAGCATTTCTCAAGATTTTTCCTCCCTTTCTTTCTCCTTGAAACGAAGTGTCTTGACGCAGACAAGTATCAGACGTAAGGATGAATGGAACTGGCCAGTGATTTTCTCGTTATGAATTATTACGCCCGATCCCGCGGTCGACTTTGGGAGGCATGTGTTTCGTCTTATAAATAGAAAGTAGCATATTTTTTTGGCAGGACCGCCTTTATACTGTACAGTCTAGGAGAGGTCAGTTTAAAAATAAATATGCACTTCAACGTTACGGTACCGAGAGCCAGGCTGTGGGGCTGGGACAAGCTGCGTGGACTGCAGCATCAAAGCTGGGAGCGCAGCTGTGTTGAAAGGAGTAAAAGCCCCAGAGTGCAGCCGCGGCTGACGGTCGAGTAATTACATTTTGTTTAAGAGAAGGAAAGAAAACGCATGAATTAAAACGAGGGCGCGAATAATGATGTCAAGATGGTATTGCAACATGAATCTTTCTGGCCCCGTGTGTGTGTGTGTGTGTGTGTGGTGGGGTGCTGAGGGTGTAGGGGATCTGGGGAGGGAAGGCTCCAGGAAGGAGGAGGAAACTGATGAATGTGTTAGGGAGACAAAGATTCCCTCCCCTACTGGTCTCCCATCTCCCACCCGCCCTGCTCTTAGGCCTGACAATATTTAAAGAGTTCCTTGGAGTTGCTGCCGTTTAAAAAGAACAAAAATTAGGAGAGCAGCAGATGTCTGTATTTTAACAGCCAAGCCAGCTTTGTGGACTTGCCTTTAACATCACAGGAGACAAAAGGCTCACCATGAAGCAGCCCAGCAGACAGTTAATGCAACATTACTTGATGGCTCAGGAGTGTCCCTAAGGTGACTTCAAAGAATCATATAATGTTCTAACTTAGATCTTTCATCTAACACCTAGGAAATGGAACTTCTTTCTTCTGGGCAGTTCCAGGTCTTCTCTTGGATACTACCTGTAATTTTTACGATCTCTAATGGGCAGTTAAGAATAGGCGCACAGGTAGGTGTGTGACACAACCCCTTTTCAGAATAGCTTTAGACATTGAGGGAGGGGTTGGGGCAGCTGTGAGATGGGGTGTACTGTTGTGTATAAAATAAATGATAATGACCACTTATATATCCAAGGAATGGTTGACATTTCTTCGTGAAGTCTCCCAAAGCTCGCCCATTGAGTAGAACACTCAGTACCAGCCTCTGGGCTCACGGATGAGAACTTCAGAGGGGAAATTTGGGAAGTGTTGTTGGACCCATGACAGTTGTCTGTTTTCCGGTGGTATCATCTGCTAGAGATTTGCACTAGGAATTCCATGATTGGAACATGGTGCTGTGGCTGTGGCAGCAGCTACAGACATGAAATAAGTGAGCTCCCCCTGCCCTCAAAATCTGAGCAGTGAAATTGTTTTGTCTCTCAAAGGAACATGTAAAAGCAGTGTGAGTAATAAGTGTTGCACATTTCTTGCTTCTTATTGTAAATTTAAATGTGCAAGACGAGTAAACACAGAGCCATAAAAAAGATGGCAGGAGTGTTCACACAAGCTAGTTTGCTCTATCTGCTCTCCAACTTTTCCTTTAATGTGGCAGTTTGTTTTATGTCCAGTATGTTCACCAAAGCTGCCCCCCCCATTTTTTTTTTCACTTAACAAAATTCATGGTATTCAACAGTGTTGTGGATAAAGTTATTTTAACCTCTTACCACCCAAAGATTTCTACCAGGCAAAAAAAAAATTTCACAAGCTCTTTCTCCATTAGATTTTTAGCCATAGCATTGATCTCCAGAGGGTGGAATACAATTCATAACCTGAAAAAAACCCCAGGAAGACTGCTTTGAGTTTTTGATTTATTATTAAAATTGTTGCTTTTAGTCTGATTTCGTTTTGACTTGACCTTATTTCTTTTTAATCAGAATCCTCTGGCCCTCTGTTTTTTTCTTCTATGATTGAATAAGAACCTAGGTCCATTTTTAAATGCAGTATGTTTGCCAGAGAACAGGTATAACCATTCAAAACTGCCAAATTCAGGCAGCCACTCAATCTCCTTTACCAAGCACTGAACCCCAAGAATTCTGACGCAGCTCACTGTTTATGACTGTGGCTGTTAAAGGTACTTTCTGGATGGAGCCCACCCTAAATGGCTCTTCTTAGCCCTTTACCTTTATTAACTCATTTATTGCTAACAATTATTCTGTGAAGGAGCAACTGTTAAGATCCCATTTTATAGATGTGGAAACTGAGGGCAGACCAGCTATATAATTTGCCCAAAAACACACCTCAACATGGGTGTACAATTTAACAACACAATATGTGCAAATATAAGTGGCTAATCCTGCAGGAGTGGCAGAGGCTTTAGGCCCAGGGGATGGGAAAGAACCCGGAGGTTAAGAAACCACTCTGACTTGACTGCCTGCCGGGGCTCATATCCTGATTCTGGCACTTAATAATTGTGTGACTTTGGGCAAATGACTTAGCCTTTGTACATCAGTTTACCTCCTGTAAAATGGGGATACCAATATTACTGTAAGGATTAAATGAGTTAAAAAATACGAAGCACTCAGACCAGTCTGTGGCCCAGAGTAGGTGCAGGAGGCCCATGGAGCAGATGTGGCTCAAGTAGTTGAGTGCCCGCCTCCCACATGGGAGGTCCCAGGTTCAGTTCCCAGTGCCAGCTGAAAGTACAAAAACAAACAAGCAAAACAGACAAGAAAACAAACTCAGTGTGGCTCAGTGGTTTAGCGCCGGCTTCCTACATACAAGGTCTGGGGTTCAATCCCCAGCCCCTGGCACCTCAAAAAAAAAAAAAAAAGAAGAAGAGGTCCGTGTTTTCACTGTTGGTTTCGGTGTTAGGCAAGGTGCTTATTATTGGTTCTCTGGTTAATACTCATGCCTGCTCTTTGAGATAGATGGTATTGTTCTTTTCAGATAATAACACAGGCTGAGAAAGGTTTAGTGCCATGGCCAAGGTCACCCACTACAGTTAGTAGCAGATTCAGAGTTTGAATTCAGGTCTTGGTGACTTTGCACTAAATACCACACCACACCACCAGGGGAGGAGGGGAGGGAAGCTTTTACATCTGAAGTTTGTTAGGCTTTTCGCCTCTGGCAAGGAACTCATTTCATAGTACCCTATTACCACCAACAAAAGGAAGATGACAGTAATTGCCAGCCCTGGGAACGACAATATGAATTATTTTGTTAAAGATAGTTACAATCCCACGTGGATGGCATCAGTCCTTTCATGCAGTGGATCAAGCATCAAACTGCTAAAGTTAACATGAGCAGTGTATACCATAAATGAAAAAATTTACTGGGTAAAAATGAAATGGGAAAGAAAGCTGTGCTCCATTCTCGAACAAAGACTTTGGGGGCCCAGGGATGAAGGAGGGCTTTGGCAGACCATATTCTTGCTTCAGAGTTCTAGAGAGTCAGGGGATGCAGGGTCAGTGACCAGGGGCTGGACAGTCACCCTGAGGCCAGAACCTCATCCACAAGGCCTAGAGCTGCAGTCCCTGGCACTTAGTAGACACTGAAAACATGTTTGGTGTGATTTTGCTCCAAGATGAGCTAAAGCAAAAAGGCAGGAGCCACACAGAAGCTAGGCAGGAAGGCACTTGGCGCCGGCCCTGGCGGAAGCCAGACCTGTGCCGCACATGCCCCGGGCCCTGTCAGATAAGCCTCTGGCCTGAAAGATAGATTAAGGAGCCTTTGAAACCTGAGGGGTCCTGAGGGGTGTCGTGGAGAACCTGCGAGGCCTGCTGGGCCTCCACTGTAGGCCTTTGATGCTGTGGGTTTGTGATTAGCTCGGGAGTCTGCTCAGGCCCAAGGAGGGGTTCTGGAAAGAAGCGCTTGAAATAACCCACGTTGCCTCAAAACTCCCTTTGGAATCTTTCCTTCTCCTGCCCCCACCCCTTTAAAGCTACAAAAAACCCACAAAAAACCCACCCTACAAACCAAAATGAGTAAGTAGCCAAATTGTTCTACAGCCATAGTCAGGTATGTTTCTTTCCTTTTAAAAATGCCTTCCTGGCCTTCATCTACTTCTTTAACGCCCATTTCCTCCAGAGCCTCATGCTACTAGACTACATTTGACGGGAAGGATTCAGTACCTCTGGTGGAAAAGCAGTTTTAAAATTTAGCCAGACAGTTCTGGTAATGTGAAGCATGGCATTGATAATAAGAAGTTTACCGTTTCTGAATAGCCAGAAAACTGGAAGTTGGTAAGTTCCAAACTAGTATATGTTTGATTATTGCTTGTCAGAGTCATGGATTAAAAGTAGAATTCTGGAATCCCAAGTTTAAGATTTTTTTCTTTCTAAAAAAAAAAAAAAAGGATTTTCAGTAATTTGGGTTTCATTTGTATATTTGAGAAAGTTCATGCCTTCTAGGCATTGGCCCCTTGTTAACCAGTTGCAGAGATTATGTATCTGCAGTTAGCTAATACAGAACTACCACCAGTGTCCTCTGAGACACAAGTAGCACCAGAAAAGGATTCTCTGGGAAACTGAGCTCGACTAAGGTCCCTTTCTACAGGACTTTTCAGAGCTTTTAATATGCAAAATGTACTGCAAATCTCCAAAGCAAGACAGTTTCAGTCTCACAATTTTGCCCACGGAGCAGCTGGCAGTACGAGGCTGGCAGGAAACCCTCTGGGAAAGGCTGTATGCCCGAAAGAGCTGAAGAAACTCAAGGCCATTTTAGAATACCACAGGGTGTGCAGGAATAGAGCATAAGAACACAACAGAAGATGCTGGTAAAACCCACTCGTTCTGCTGTTTGACAGAACTAATACAGAATTAAGTGGGGAAAAGATATCAGGGACCAGTGATGAGAATACATAGGTTCTCTGGTCTTAGCTTGTGACCCCTTGGGGTCTTTTTATTTTTATTTTTTTTATTTTTTAATCTCACCTCTAAAATGAGGCATTTGGCTCTAGATGATCTCAGATAATATCTAGGTCTAGAATCCAGTGAGCCTGGATCAGCAGCATCTACTAGTATAGCTATTTTACTACTAAGAATGGGTTGAAAAACAGACCTGTACGATCTCTGGCAGAGCAGCCTGAGTAAGTGTGCAAAGCAAAAAAAAAAAGCCAGCCTCTATTTAGACAGCTCATACCTTTGGGAATCCACCATGTTCTGGTGACAATTTAGAAGGTCATACTTGTAGACATAGCATGCCGATAATAGACCAGTATCATGCTGAGTTGAAAGACCTGTTCAAATGCATTATAATCGTTTAGGCTACACACATTTTTAAAACAAGCAAAGGGCATTTTTGGTGAAATGTGGTTTTGCCATTTCAGAATGTGTTTGAGTTCTTTCCCTTTTATTTATTTATTTATCTATTTATTTATTTATTTATTTATTTATTTTTATTTCTTTGGCATGGCTCAGTTCAGACTTTAAAACAGTGGTTTGAACCCATTTCAGTTTGAAGCTCCTGGCTTTGACAGACCACCTCCCTGCATCATGAGGCACATCGCCACCCTTCTCTGGGTGGCCCTCTCTGTGCCTTCATCTGCAAAGTGGAATGGGGTAGGGGCTCCTGCCTCTAACTGTGGTAATCCTAGGACTCTCTCTTTTATATCTGAGAGGTTTCCATCGTGTCTTGAACTCTTCTATTGTAACACTTAGAGCATTTAAACCATTGTTTATTGACCCATGTGGCTGCACAGCAAGGCTGCTGGCTTCTTGAGGGAAGGCACAAAAATCTTAGTTTACCTTGGCATTCTTCTTTCTACAACAGGACGAATCAATGAAGATGTGGACAATCTAGTCCCAGGCAGATAGCAGTGCTACCTGATTCTTCCTATAGCACTGTCTTCTCTTAGTTGCCTGCTATAGTAAAATTATTCCTTCCTGCACTACAAAACATTTAAATTCATGGGCAGCACCCCCAGTCACCTGGTTCTGGTGACAGTGATCATCCAAGGGTCCTACGGAAGCAGTTGAAGCCACCACTGGAACCTCCTCGAATCCTCCTCAACTGAGAAGCTGCAACCCCTACCGAAGCCTTCTTGTCCCCATGGGCTATTGTGGCGCCTTGGGACCTTGGTGTCCACTTAGCACACAGGCCCGGCTGCCTGGTGCTGAGGACAATAAGGGCTGCTGTGTTTCCTCGTGCTCGCTTAGGCCTCTCGTCTGGGCCAGCCCTGACTGTATGGCCATTTATTTATTGATGTATTTTCTATTGTCTGTCTCTCCACACTGGAATATAGGCTCCATGGGCACCATTGCTCTAACCTCGATTCCTTGAATAGTGCCTGGCACTCTGTCGGCTCTCGGCAGGTATTTGCTGAATGAGGTCTTCCAAAATAATGTTGGTTTTTGGCCTTATATTAGGTTTAGTGTAAGTTTATGCTCGTGGGTGGATTTTGTTCAGTTATCCTCGTGAAGGCCATTAAGCAGTGGGCTCCCTGAGGGGGAAGGTGGCGCTTCTCTTGCAGGCCTAGTTGAGGCCTCTGCAGACATAGTGCAGGGATGGCATGTGGAGCAAAACAGGGACTTCTTTCACGTGTCAGTTTTTTCCTCAGAATGAGGAATTGGACTATGGGACCAGGACATTTGGAAGTTCCTCTTATTAGTCTTAAAGCAATCAGTTTAGGTGCCCTTATCCCAATGGCTAAAAGAAAGAAGGTTGAAGAAATCCCCTGGCGAGCTTCCCACCTGAACTCTCCTTGTGCAGTCCTAATTTCTTGTGGTAATTAATATAATTGCTTCTCTACTTATGGGTTCACTGCCTGCCAGGACTTTGCCAAGCACCTCGCGTGCCTTCTCCTCCAATCTTTACTGCTACAGCTCTCAGAAGGAAGACACCCCCTCACTTTCCTCACTACAGATGAGTAAACAGAGGCTTCCAGAGGAAGTCACTTGCATTGCTTCACGTGCTTACTTTAATACCAGGCAGGATGAGAATAGACGGTGATAGTTTTATGAGTTGGTAAAACCTATTTTAATTCTAAGGATAGTCTTACTTTCATTAAAAAGTGATAGTTTTTTCCCTTGCAATCCCCTAGAAGCTAGATGTTTCTGCAAATGTAGAAGTATAGAACCCTAACATTTCACAGATGGAGGGGACCTTATCTAGGTCGCTCCTCACTCAGACACAAGAACCTGAGGCCCTGAGAGTTTAAGCAGCCCAAAGCATGATGCGTCTTTGCTGGCCCAGTTCTCTTTCAAACTTTTACTGCTTTTAGCTAAGGAAAAGAAAGAAAATCTGAACATAAGCCCAGTATATTAACAGATGACAGCAGAATTTCTCTGGTTAATTGGGGAGGGGGAGAGAGTTGCCCCTTCTTTTCTCAGTCTCCCCTCCCTTCGCCCGAGTCTCTGAGACACCTTCGTTGAGCCCTGAGGGCTCCAGGGAAGACAGCTTGAAACACCACTGTCCTGAAATGCCTTGCCCGTAATATGAAATATAAATAATCTTAAAACACATAAATAATTATGTCATCACTCCATATGTACCTGTGGCGTAAATGTATATACCTGGGGCTGCTACTTGAAATTAGGGATGTGGGATAGACGATGTTGACATTAACTGGGCTCCCAGTGCAGGAAGGTGCTTCCTCTCTCTTATCCCTCCCGCCCCACTCTCACCTCTGGACTGTCTACAGCAAAACCATTCTCACCAGGAAAGTTCCTGTGGCACAGGGTCCGTTCAGCCTATTCTTCAGATGGATAACTTGAGTTATAGTTTCTTCCTCACATCAAGCCCCAGCTGGCCTCCTAGTGAATCTCGGTCACACTCTTAGTTCCTTCCTTGGGGCCATACAGATTCCCTCTTACCTGACAGCTTATCAAATATTTAAATAAAATAATTAGGTCTCTTAATTTTTTCCCTTCTATCGTCTAAACATCACCGGTCCGTCAGCCAGTCCTTCTCTGCTGTGCTCCACTTTCTCCTAGCTGCCCTTCTTTGCACGGGCTCTGGTCTGCACATGCCCCTCGTAATGTGGGGTCCCTTCATAGGGTTTGAGCAAAGCAGAGTGTGGAAGGGACGCTTACCAGTAGGGTCTGTCCATACAGCCACCACCTCATACTGTGTCCTTTAAGTCAGTTGTTCTATCAGTAAGATTCTTTTAAACTTTGCTAAAATCAAGTCATGATGTGTACAGTATACTCCTATTCCACACTTCTGACAACACTACTAAAAGTAAGCAAAAGGAGTTGCTGAGTGCACTTTTATCAGTGCCTACTGAACATTTATTTCCTAAGCACTTAAAACGCAAAATTTAACAGAGACAGATGTGATAATCACCAAGTAATTGTCTCCTCTCTCTTTTTTGAAAATCAAATCATTTGCCTATGTGTATTTTTCTAAACTATATATATAATTTTTCAAAGTTCCAGGAAATGGTTCCATGACAAAAAGGACAAGTATTTGCAGGACCTTAGGATGTTATTCTCCAGGTCCTGGAAATCGGGACTCACATGTGTGATTTTGTTCCACCTTGGGCTTCAGTTTCCCTTTGACAGAGTTAATTTTTCCCACGCTTAGCCCAGATCCCGCCACTTCCACCATCACCAGTTTGATGTTCATTCCTTTTGCTTTCTTTTTCCTTTTTTTAATCAAGAGAAGCAAAATAAAAGTGGAATAAATAACAGAAAAGGTAATTTACTTCTTTCGTGTCAGCTTCATTTTCCATACAAATTTCACATGTCAGGTTTTTCCTCAGAACGAGGGAAAAAAATGAACTTTAAATAAAGTTAAGTGGATTCCTACCCCCATGCCCAATCATCCATAAGATAGAGTCACCAGAGAATCTGATAGAGAAAAATTGTAGGACTTTGTATTTATTTATGTCTTAAGGTGCTTAATAAAAGAAACCCCATTTTAGTTATTAAAGCACCTTGATCTGACTGATAGCAGCCGATTGTAATTTTCCAAACTCAAGAAAGTCTATTTGTTATCCAGGCTGGACAGCTGCAGCTGGAGATGGAGGATGCATGCACATGTATGTGCATCCTGTGGGCAGAAGGAATCATCCTCGGATCAAGCTGCCATAGGAAGCCCTTCCACTTGTGGAGACTGATGACAGAGGTTACAAAACATTTTAGCCCTGTCTGCAGCCATTTTACCAACGATTGCTGCAGGCACAATTTAATGAGAAAATGGAGATAGTAGTTTTGGCAGATAGAATGGCTTCTGTCCTTCATACTGTATTTCAGTAGTTCTGGTTTTTCATTTATGATAAAGACAATTTAATGAGAAAATGGAGACAGTAGTTTTGGCAGATAGAATGGCTTCTGTCCTTCATACTGTATTTCAGTAGAAGTTCTGGTTTTTCATTTATGATAAAGATAATGCCTTGTATTTGCATAGCAGATAGTCATGATTTTCACACTCATCTCTTATTACCTTTGATAGAGGCAGGTTTGGGGTAATTATCTCCATTTTATGCACGAGATAACTGGCACCTGTATTTGTGGGGGGTCCTTTAAGGATCCTAGAGGGCTGGCTGAAGGTTTTTGGGTGTTTTGGCCCAGCTCTTTCTCCTCCCCCTAAGGCCTGGGAAGAGCAGAGGCAGCTCTGCCAGCTGTTTTATTTATTCATGCTTTTGTCCATTTGATAGTTGTGTTTTTTAAGTACCTGTTCTGGGACAGGCCCACATTAAATTTCAAAACAGCTCCTTTCTATAGAATGTCCATTATGGTTTCTTGAGGTTCCGGTTCCCTTATAAGACTTGGGCCACATTATCCAAGCCATCTTATCCCCATTTCCTTTTGGAAGGAAAGGTCAGGAGAGCAGGCTCGTTGTTGTCTCCAGGGCCTCATTCTTTACAGGTTACTTAAATATAACTTGTGTGTCTGCAATCTGAGGAATGCATTGTCAAATTTTTCTTAAGTTTTGCCCCTCTTTTTTTTTTTTTTTAAGATTTATTTATTTTTACTTATTTCTCCCCCCTTGTTGTTTGGCTCGCTGTCTACCTGTCTTTCTAGGAGACACCAGGAACCAAATCCGGGGCTTCCCCCATGGGAGGGAGACGCCTAATCGCTTGAGCCACCTCCACTCTGTTTGTTGTCTCTCTCATTGTGTTTCCTCCCTGTGTCTCCTGCTTGTGTCATCTCACTGTGTCATCTTGTTGCCTCAGCTCCCTGTGCCAGCCCGTCGCATCAGCTCTCTGTCTTGCTCATCCTCCCTAGGAGGCACTGGGAACCAAACCCAGGACCTCCCATGTGGTAGGCGGGAGCCCAGCTGCTTGAGCCACATCCGTTTCCATGTCCTTCTCTTTTAAAGGCTCTATTGGCACATTGCAGTCATGGATAGAAATAATTTTCCTTTCAAACAGCACATCTACAAATATTCATTGCTTTAATCCTAAAGAGCTGTAAGAGCCTGTAGAATTACCGTGGCTTGCATTGATGCGCAGTTAAATTCTTACTCTGTATGGGTAGAGGTATACTTTATAGATGGAAAAATGAAAGCAAGCCTTTGCCATGCCAAAAGAGGCTATGGTTCTCCTTGAATGAT
This sequence comes from Tolypeutes matacus, assembly GCA_026826555.1. Taxonomy (NCBI): domain Eukaryota; kingdom Metazoa; phylum Chordata; class Mammalia; order Cingulata; family Chlamyphoridae; genus Tolypeutes; species Tolypeutes matacus. The sequence continues at coordinate 49,956,199 of JAKSZT010054030.1, forward strand.
TTGACTCATCTTGCATTTTCAGCAGGCAGAAATAGGAAGACTCCATCTTGCATTTTCAGCAGGCAGGGTTGAAGAGGAAGGGGGGAGTCACAGCAGTCTCTTTCAAGCTTCCTTACGTGTCCCTTCACTCAGCAAGCATTTGTTCAGCACCTACTGTGAATAAGATATGGTTCTCTTGCCCCAGAACAAGGCCAGGCTGGTGGGGGAGACAATCAAGTGTGATAGTTGGTAGGTTTGAGGTGTGCATAGGTGCTTTGGGAGCAGAGCAGGCACCAAGCCTGAGTCAGCCTGGGAAGGTACAGTCCTAGAAAGCAGGTAGTACTAGGTCCGTGTTGAAGGATTGCTTCACTGAGCAGTCAAGGTGGAGGCAGGGTGTGTGTAAGGGTGTGAAAAGGCATGGCCAAGCCTAAGAAGCCTTGAGGAGCAGGCAGAGACAGCTTTGGGTGCAGGCCCCACATTGCTAAGTAAGGGCGTGCCTGCCATTGCAGTGGTTAAGCAGAGCGTGGCAAGGTCACTGAGATTTGTGATTACTCATTCTGGTACAGATTGAAAGATAAAGTGGAGCAGGCTGAGGATGGAGGCAGGGAGACAGGTGGGCAAATGCCCTTGTCCAGGGGAAAGATCATGAGGGCCAGGGGTAAGGTTAAGGCATTGGGGTTGGGTCCAGATGGACTCGAGGCAGACTTGATAGGGGGAATGAGGCAGACAGAGGAGCTGGGGGGTCACACCTGGGCTTTGGATTTGCATGACTTGCTGCCATTTACCAAGAGAGGAAGTTCAGGAGGCATATGCTAGGCCAGGCGGAGGCACGGGGGAGGGTGGGTAATTCCTTAAATGAGCGGGCATTATGTATTCCAGTAAAACTTGATGTATAAAAACAGGCAGGGGACCAGATTTAGACCCCTAATGTAAGAGACGGGCAGAGGGGTTATTCAATAAAATTTGAGCGCCTGTTGTGCTCACAGCCCATGAGGAGGCTCTGTATGTGATACTGCTGAAGACAAGGAGATTTTTCTCAGCAACACTGTTCATTTATGGTACTTTTGCTTACCTTATTCTTTTTAAGCTTTCCATCTTCCTGGAGATATCAGATATAAAATCATAAATCAGAGAACTGGAAAATAACCAATCATATCATATGGGCAACAGGAGCCCTAAGAAAAACCTCCAGGCAAGGCAGTGAGGAGCCTGGGTCCTCCAGGAAGGAAGTGACTCTTTTACCAGGCCTTGGAGGATGTTATGAATAGCGGCTGATGGGAGGAAAGTAGGGGGACAGTCCATGTGTGGAGTTCTTAGTTTCAGAAAATGACGCGGGAAGTGGTATGAATGGCAAGGGAAGGGAGCTGTTGTCCCAGGCGGCGCTGGTGTGGTCATACTCTGCCTCAGGCACACGCTTCCTCTGGGAAAAGGAGTAACAGCGCTTAACTCTATTTTTTGTCCTGTGAACAGGATATTTGTTTTTCTCCTTGAGACTCAGAGGGCTTCTATTACTTTAAAATGTTACTATTTTGACTTTTTTTTTCTGTTACCACAAAGTCAAATTCCTTTTGAGATTATTTTTGGCAATAGCAAAAATACTGAAAAATCCTAGTGAGATAGGGTTGGAGGGGAGCTAGTGCCTAGGACCATTTTATCCATTCTTAGCTTCTGGCAAGGTCAAGTTGGCATCTCTACCTCTCGTCGATGTTGAGACCATTGCATGCCATTTCCTCTTGATACTCTCTGACTGACTTCAAAATAGGTAATCCTCATTCAGTTTGGCAGTCCTCAAGTTAGAAAATAGTCAGCTATTACGAGCACAGACTGTGGAGTCTAGCTGGGGCTGAGGTCCCAGCTCTCCACATTTTGGCTAATTGGCCTAAAGCATTGATTTAACCTTTTTTTTTTTTTTTTCTTTTTTCAAATCAGAAAAGTTGTAGCTTTACAGAAAAATCCTGCCGAAAATGCAGAGTTCCTATGTAATGCCCCTCAAACACACACAGTTTTCCTGTTATTGACACTTTGCATTAGTATGGTACTTTTGATGAAAAGCTGTTATCATAACTAATACATTTTAGTGTAGTCTGTGGTTTACAGTCGGGTTACCTAGTGTGTTGTACAGGCCTATGGACTTTTTATTTTTTATTTTTTATTTTTTATTCTAGTAGCATAGATACAACCTAAAATTTCCCCTTTTAACCATACTCAAATATATAATGCAGTGATGTTAAATACATTCACAATGTTCTGCTACCATCGCCTCCATCCAGTACCAAAACTTTCCCATCACCCCTAACCAAAACTGTGCCAACTCAGCATCAAATCCCCATTCCCTACCCCCACTCCAGCCCCTGGTAACCTATAGTCTAGTTTCTGACTCTGTGGATATGCTTATTTTCATTATTTCATTTCAGTGAGTGCATACAATATTTGTGTCTTCAAGATTCATCCATGTTAACACATGAATAAGAACTTCATTCCTTTTTATGGCTGAATAATATTCCATTGTGTATATATACACCATTTTGTTTTTCCATTCATTGGTTGATAGACATTTGGGTTGCTTCCATCTTTTGGCAATTGTAAATAATGCCACAATGAACACTGGTGTACGATTATCTGTTTAAGTCCCTGCTTTTGATTTTTTTGATTATATGCCCAGAAGTGGGATTGCTGGGTCATATGGTAATTCTGTACTTAGCTTCCTAAGGAACCACCAATCTATTTTCCATAGTGGTTGAACCATTTTACATTCTTACCAACAATGAATAAGTATTTCTATTTCTCCACATCCTCTCCAATACTTGTTCTTTTCCAATTTTCTATTATTAGCCATTCTATTGGGTGAGAAAGGGTATCCCATTATGGTCTTGATTTGCATTTCCCTAATGGCTAATGATATTGAGCAACTTTTCATGTGCTTTCTGGCCATTTGTATATCTTCTTCAGAGAGATATCTATTCAAGTCTTTTGCCCATCTTTTAATTGGGTTGTTTTCTTGTTGAGATGTAGGATTTCTTTTTATATCCTGGATATTAAACACTTATCAGATATCTGGCTTCCAAATCTTTTCTCCCATTTTATATACTCTCTTTTCACTTTCATGACGCATCTGTTGATGCACAAAAGTTTTTAATTTTGATGAAGTCCCATTTTTTTTTTTTCCTTTTGCCCTTGCTTTTAGTGTACTGATTCAATCTCTCTACTTGATATTGGTCTATTGAGATCTTCTCTTTCTTCTTGACTCAGAGTAGGTAGTTTGTGTGTTTCTAGTAATTTGTCCATTTCATCTAGGTTATCTAATTGTTGGTATACAGTTATTCATAGTGCCGTCTTGTAATCCTTTTTTTAAAATTTATTTATGTGGGACCAGTAAAAATGATGCCCCCCCCCTTCGTTTCTGATTTTTATTTGTGTCTGTCTTCTTTCTTGTCATTTTAGCTTAAGGTTTGTCAATTTTACTGATCTTTTCAAAGAACCAACTTGTGATTTGATATTGATTCTATTGGTTTTGTTTTGTTCTGTTAATCTCCACTTTAATCTTCCTTCCTTTTTGTTCCCTTTGGTTTAGTTAGCTCTTCTTTTTTCTAGATCCTCCTTGTGAGGTTAGGTCTCTGATTTGAGATCGTTCTTTTTTAATGTAAGCATTTGAAGCTATGAATTTCCCTCTCATCACTGCCTTTGCTATATCCTGTAAGTTTTGGTATGTTGTATTTTCCTTTTCATTCGCCTCAAGACATTTCTGATGTGCCTTGTACTTTTTCCTTTGACCCATTGGTTGATTAACAGTGTGTTTACTAACTACATATTTGTGAATTTTCCAGTTGTCCCTGTTTTTGGTTTCTCCCTTCATCCCATTGTAGTCAGAGAAGATACATTTTGTAATTTCAATGTTTTCAAATTTGTTAAGACTTCTAACCAAACATATGAACTATCCTGGAAAATGACCTCTGTGCACTAGAAAAGAATGTGTAGTCTGCTGCTTTTGGGTGCAGATCTCTGTATAAGGCTGTTAGGTCCAGTTGGTTCTGTTTTCTTATTGATCTTCTCTAGATGTTCTATCCATTATTGAAAGTGCTGGAAGCAGATGTGTCTCAAGCGATTGGGCCCCTGTCTACCAAATGGGAGGTCCCAGGTTCAATTCCCGGGGCCTACTGGTGAAGGCAAAAGAGGGCCTGCGCGGAGAGCTGGCAATATTTGCTTTATATATTTTTGGGCCCTGCCATTTGATGCCTAAATATTTATAATTGTATCGCTTCTCAGTCTTTTGGCTAAGATCAAGTGTAGTATAATTGTTATGTCTTCTTGTTGAATTGACTACTTTATTAGTATATAGTAACCTTCGTTATCCCTTGTAACAGTTTTTTACTTAGTCTCTTTTATCTGATATTAGTATAGCTACCACTGCTCTCTTTTGGTTACTTTGCATGATATACTTTTTCCCATCCCTCCACTTTCATTGTACTTGTGTCTTTGAATTTAAGAAGAGTCCTGTAAACAGCATTTAGTTGGGTCATGCCAATGATTCTGCCAATCTCTGCCTTTTAACTAGAGAGTTTAAACCATTTACTTTTTTTTTTTTTTTTTAACATGAATTAACTCGTTTATTATAGGCTAGAGATGTTCGAACTGTGGCACTTCTACTGGTCTTTCAATTCTTTCAGTCTCCTGATGGTAGACTTTACTGTGACTGCAGAGGTGGTGTTGTAGGTCCAGGCACCACTGTTTCATGCAGGATTCACAATGCCAGATCCCCACAGCTCTTCTCTTCATTTTGGTCTTGCCACAGAAGGAGCAAGTGTACTTGAGGTACCGCCAGATTTCAGTTTTCTTCACCATTTTCCCAAGGGAGGCATCGTAACAGGTCCTATATTTACCAACGGTTCCAGCCTTCTTGGTGCATTTTGCAATGTTGCCCTGAACAGTCTCCAAGCCCAGAGAGCTAAAGCATTTACTTTTAAAGTAACTACTGATAATGCAGGGTTTTCTTCTGCTATTTTGCTTTTTGGTCTTTGTTTGCCTCTTTTGTCCCTCAATTCTATCATATTTATTTGATTTTTTCATAATTTACCATTTTGAGTCCCTACTCATTTCCTCCTATGTATAGTTTTCAGATATTTTCTTTGTGGTTACAATGGGGCTTAAACTTAACATCCTAAATCCAAATCTATAGCAATCATATTTGATTTGATACCAACTTCAATAGTATAGACAAACACTGTTCCTATACCTCTCTGGCCCCCCACCTTTTATATCATTACAGATTACATCTTTATACATTGTATATCCAAAGCCATATCATTAACTCTTATTCATTTGCAATTTAGAACTTGTAAGAAGTAAAAAATAGAGTTACATACCAAAAAAAAAAATACAATAGTACCTCTTTTATTCACTGTCTAGTGTACTTTCCTTCCAGTCTGAAGAACTCCCTTTAGTGTTGCTTGTAGGGCAAGTCTAGTGGTGACAAATTCCTTTAGTTTTTGTTTACCTGGGAATGTCTTAACCCCTTCCTCATTTTCAAAAGCCTCATTTCAAAACAAGGAAGCAGTTTTTGGTTGGCAATTGTTTTCTTTCAGCACTTTAAATATTTTGTCCCCCTGCCTTCTTGGCTCCATGATTTCTGATGAGAAATTGTCATGTAATCTTATTGGGGCTCCCTTGTACATAGCATTACTTTTCTCTTGCAGCTTTCAGAACTTCCTCCTGTCCATACCTTTAGACAGTTTGACTGCTATGTGTATTTGGGTTATGCTGGGCTTCTTGAATGTTTATGTTCTGCCTTTTGATAGGTTTTCTGCCATCATTTCTTTGACTGTTTTTCTGCCCTTTTCATTCTTCTCCCCCTGGGACCTCCATAATGCATACACTTGCTGGGGTCCCACAGGTCTCTTAGGCACTGTTCTTTTTTATTCTTATTCTCTTTTTTTTTTTTCCTGCTCCTCAGCCTGAATCATTTGTTTTCTTTTCTTTGAGTTCACTGATTCTTTCTTCTGCCAGCTCCAAATCTGCCATTGAAACCTACTGAATTTTTCGTTTTAGTGCCATTGGTCTTCAATGCCAGTATTTCTGTTTTGCTCCTTTTTAAAATTCCTTTTCATTGAGATTCTCATAATTTTCATTCTTAATTTTCCTAATATCCTATAGTTCTTTTTTGTAGTTTTCCTTCATCTCCTTGAGCATATTAAAGATCTTTTTTTATTTAAAGACTTTTTCCATTACATCCAAAGCCAGGCATTTTTCTTTGATAATTTCTGAATTTTTATTTTGTTCCTTTGGATGGGCCATCATTTCTTGTTTAATATATTAACTCTGGGATTTAGTCTTTTGGCTATTTCTTACTTAAGCTTGTATCCAGCTAGTTATATGACTAGCTTGAGTGCTTGCAAACAAACCAACAACAAAAAAAACGGCCTTGTACAGTCTATGCAAATTGGCACTGCTTTGCTGGTGCCCTCCCTATCCAGATCAGTCTGAGGTACATGTAAAGTGCAGGGTCCTCTCTGTCTTTACTGAGCCTGTCTCTTATCTTGGGCTTGTGTTTGCCTGTGGCCTCAGGAATTCCACCGTTGACAGAGATCTAAATGTTCCCTTCACTCCTGTGGAATGGATTCCCCCTCCAGGTATGTTCTATATGCCTTTGCCCCAGGCCACTTAGATTTAATTGTTTTTCCCCTGGTTTAGCTGTCTACAAGCTGCCTCTGCTCCGCCTTCAGGGCAGGTTCTGGTAGGGTAAGCTGGAGAAGAGTGTCCTGGTTCAGTCTTTAGGCTGCCCTGGGTGACAGATTGGCAGGTCCCCAGTGTGCACAAGGGGGTTACTCCACTCCCTCCAGAACAGGGCCAGGGACCCACTAGGGAGCACAAGCCGGTGCCACACCTTGCTGGGGAGGGATTAAGGGGCAAAGGCTGGCAGGGGCTCCTCAGGAACAGCACCCTGGGCATCTTACGCCTCCGTCTTGGCTGAGCAGAATGGGCTCACTCTCAGACTCTTTCCTCATGTGTGTGTTCTCAGTATTAGATGAAATCATACGCAACTGGCTGGCCCACGGCGAACACTCACATGTTAGCCCTTGCTAGTCACGTGTGTAAATTCCTTAGAGAACCAGGCATTTCAAACTTGCCACTTGCAAAAGCGCCCCTGCCCTGTCTTTTCTAACTTCAGTCTGTAGCTAGGACAAAGAATAGCTGGGAAAGAAGCTTTTAGACCAAACCCCTATGACTGGGAACTCACTCCCATGCCTAGCCTCTCTTTGAGGTCAGGACCTCATCTTCAAGTATCCTGAAGTGGCCCCTGTAAACTTGTACCGGGGGTGGCTCTGGGAGCAGGCGAAGGCACTCCTTGTGATAGAAGGTATAGCAGGGGTTATAGTTTTTGTTTGTTTGTTTGTAACCCAGGACCTCGTATGTGGGAAGCTGGTGCTCAACCACTGAGTCACATCAGCTCCCCTAAGTTGGTTTTTACATTTGCTTGCTTGTTTGTTTTTTTGTTTTTAGGAGGCACTAGGAACTGAACCCGGGACCTCCCACGTGGGAAACAGGCGCTCAAATGCTTGAGCCACATCTGCTCCCATGGGGGTTATAGTTTTAACACTTCTTAACTGTTTGCTGAGTGCAGATCTTTAGGGAGGCAAATTGATGAATAAGGCTCAGCTATCCTAGCAGAGGAACTTTCAGCCTAATTCATTCAGCATGTGCTGTCATATACAAGCATGTATACATTAGTCATTGTGTGTGTGTGTGTGTGAGCAGCCCACAAGGATTTCTAACTCTGAAAACAGCCTCAACAGTTAACTTGCTTTCAAGCCAAGTTCAGAATGACTATCCCGGCTAAATACTGCTGATGTCCCTGCAGCATCCCAGGCCAGGTTGGGTCCATTAGTGATGGACGCGCAGGAGCGATCGCTGGAATGGCCTTACCTGACTCACATCCACCAAAATAGAGTGCCCGCATTGGGGCTTCTGCCAGTCCCATGTAAGACTGATCATGGTAAACGAGCCAGGCGCTGTGAGAGAACCTGCCTCCTCTTGCCTTGTTTTAACTGCCAGGGATCAATCTCCAAATTGAGCCCTCCCCAGTAACTCATTTTTATAGAAAAAAAGGCTATTGTGGCCTGTCTTCAAACATGGAGACTTAGTACTTTGTGAGGTAGATGTTCTGTCCTCTAATTCTACTTCTAAAAAACCTCTCAAATAGTAGGATTAGATCCCATAAGTGTGAGGAGTGTATGAAAATTAGCATATATGGTATTTGTGGGTCTCAAGCACTATGTAACCAGGGTTGTAAAAGAAAAATAAACATAAGCTGTAGCTGAATCATAAACAAGAAGTCCACTTATAAATAACTGAAGGCGAGATGTAGCAGAGGCTTCCTGAGGGGCTCTGTGAAATACAGCCAGCTCAGTTTGGCCGAGGTTGTTTGCATGACAGAGCTAGGCAACTGGGACCTGGGCTAATGGAGCGTTACACTCTTACAGTGCATAGCTGTGTCCTCAGTTTAGATGGTATGGGAGGGGAGGGGGAGACGTCTAAAAATAGAAAAGGCATTCTCTTATCTTTTCAACTGGCTGGAGTGAATTAGACCAAAAATATGGAAAGCATGTTCTCTGCTCTGGTTACATTTCTTTCTACCTTAGATTTTCATTTATGTTCAATGTTGAATTTCTAACACTGATTTTTTTTTCCTCTTACATTTTAACATTCTTTGTCTGATTTGGAAATGCTCGCCTACTGCCTGATCGGCATGAATGCTCCACATTGTTAAAATTTTTTAGTGTTTTGATACCAAAGGTTGGCTGCTCATCTCTCTTTTAGTGAAATGCAGCCCTCTTCAATCGGAAAGGCTGAATTGAACCCAAACCTCGTATGTGGGAAGCTGGCACTCAACCGCTGAGCCACATTGGCTCCCCTGAGTTGGTTTTTTCATTTGCTTGTAGTTTGTTTTTTTGTTTTTAGGAGGCACGGGGGACCAAACCCAGGACCTCCCATGTGGGAAGCAGGCGCTCAACTGCTTGAGCCACATCTGCTCCCAAATGGAAAGCCTTCTCAAGGGAAAGTCTGTATTTTAGAGGCGAATGTGACCTGGAACCATAAGGAAATTATCAGCGAAAGTGTTCCATAGAGGAGACTCAGAACAAACAGGTGTAAACACCACCTGCCTGCACTGTAAGTGTCTCAGGGTGATGGCTGCCTCCCCGTGAGGTCCTCATCACATGGCCAGGCTTACCACACACACACACACACACACACACACACCATAACCCATTCCAACCTTGGAAAAACCTGGGTTCTTCCTTAGAGAAGCCAATATCTGTTTCCCCATAGCTTCTACTTGGTAGCTCAAGGGCTCACAGAAAAGTTAACTTACCGTTAAGCAAATCCTTCGGCTCTCTAAAGATAGTGTGTAGTCCAAGGTCAAATACAGTGTTCTGGGCCTCCACACAGTCTCCTTGTCACCTCCTTCTCCTCGCTGACAGCTGAGAGAAACCCTCCAAAGGTGGCGGAGGGTCCTTGGGTGGGTCAGCCCTACCAGACGTTGCAGAAGAATAACTTAGGATTTCTTCTTGAGGCACATGATGTGCTGAGGCAAAGTGCTTAGTGACCAGATGCCACGATGTCCTTGAAGGGTGTGACAACCAAACAAGAAAGGGAAGTTAGGTGCAGACTCACTTCCCACAGTAGAAGAAAAGAAAGGCCAGCATCCCACCTGTCCCCGTTTATGTATGTGTGTATTTTAAATTAACGTTATAACCTGTTTTGCAGGATACAAGAAATTTTTTAGCCTCTCCACTACAAATTAGTCTAAAAACAATTAGTAGACAGACCAAACATTCCTTTCTTAAAATAAATGGACTCCTTTATCCCAGCCTTTTTGTTCTTTTCAGAGCCCTGTGAGTTGCCAGTACAGTTAACTCTTAAGTAATTCAGGAACTGCTCTCTCAGTCTGTCATTTTTTATAACCCCTTGTTTTTCCCCCACCTCCTGGCTGCTGCCCTGTTTCAGTCTTTTTGGTGTCAATCTATTAACCAAAAGGATGAGAAGGAAATGAAGCAAAGGGCCTCTTCCGTTTTTCTCTTCATTGGATTATCATTACTGTTATTGTTTCTATTTTTATTGCTGTCATTTATCCTGGAATCAATCACAAGAAACTAGAAAAGGCTAGCCTAGTGCAGGAATGGTGACCTAGCATTCGGCCTTTCTCATCAAAACCGCGCTTTTAGCTTTCTCTCGGTACTTTTGTGTCTTGGAACCCTTTGATTCCTCACAAATACCTGCAAGTTGGGAGCCTGTCCATTTGCAGCTGGACTCTGTGCCCTACACATCCGTGGGACATTCTCGCTAACCTTGGCAGAGGGAGATAAGCAGCTCACCAGGGAGTTAGACGCTTTTGTCGGCAAATCTTCTTTCCTCTCCAGTGCCCAGGAACTGGAGTGGTTGTAGTCAGTAGACTCTAATTTCCTAGATGAATATTATCTTGAGTGTCATCTAAGTGGGGGGAGTAAAACCAAGAACTCAGAGAAAGGGATCGGTGATCTTAGAAAGTTCAGATTTCAAGGTTAAGGGAAGGGTTTTTGAGAAAGGGCTACACATAGGAAGATTATTTCTCTTAAGATTTGGGGAAGATAGTGGGAGTGGAGGAATGATAAACACAAGAAAGCTGGAGACAGAAGAGTAGAACTGGAGACTGAGAGCGAGCCCTTGGCGCAGGAAGGGTTAAAGGCAGGGGAAGGAGTGTGGCAGTGGCACTGCCTGGTCACAAAGGCTGCAGATTCTCCTCACCTGGCTGGTGGAGCACCCGCGGGGCCACCTCATAATATAGACCACAGGTCTCATAATCCACTTCTGGTCTACAGACCCTCCCCGTTTAGCCCTTCCTCTCCTCTTCTCCCACCACTACCCTTCCACAAGCATGTCTCGCTTCTTTCTGAGCTGAGAGCGAAGCCCCCTGGGGCCCCCTGGCTCATGCCGCTCTGGCTGCTCTGTGGTTGGTCAGCTGAAGGCATCCCTGGAGCCACCAGCAGCCTCCTGAAGCCGGAGTCTCCCCTGAAAGTGGTGAGGAAACAGGACATTCCACCCTAAGATCCTGTCTATCTGCATCCCTTGTCACCTCACAGAAAAAGGAGCTGTGCACTGGCCAAGCACCTCTGCCCATCCGTACTTCTCTTCTTCTGGCCATTCCTCGAGCATCCTTGTACCCCCTGGCCTCTTGCCGTCTTCCATTTTCCTCCTGCCTAAAAACCCTTCTCCTCTGAAATCTTTTCCACTCCGCAAAATACAGATTGATGCCGCTGCCGAGCTCAGGTGAGACCAGGCTCAGCCCTCTTGTGCCATACGCTGCCACCCAGACTTGGGCTTTTGAACATATTTCCCCATAGAAATGTGTTATGATCCGGTACCTTATGGGTTCAGGAGACTTTTCAGGACCCAAGTACCATGCGTGAAATTAGTTTCTTGCATATGCTTCCAGAGATATTTATGTATATACAAGCAAATACAAATACAGTTACACTTCTGCACCTTTCTATTTTTCCTTTGATATATCTTTGCACTCTTTCCATATTAATATATCAGCCCTTTTTCTTCCTTTAGAGCTGTATAGTATTCATTTGTGTGGATGTACCTTAATTTAACAGCCCTCTGTTGATGAACATTTAGGTTGTTTCCAACTTTTTGCTGTTATAAACCATGCTGGATTGAAAACCATGTAGATAACATTATTTCCCACATATGTGAGTTGGATAAATCCTTATAAGTACAGCTTTTGGGTCAAAGGGTATGTGAACTTGTGGTTTTGATAGCTATTGTCAAACTGCCTTCCACTGAGATTGAACTTGTTAATTCTGCTATCAGTGTACGCACGGCTTCTCCTCCCCCCCATCAGCAAAGTGCACCATTACACCATTGTCTCTTAAAGTGATTTTGGAATGCATCCCCTTCACAATTTTGGGAGCTGACCGCATTCCCAGGGACTGTGCTTATCAGAGTGTCACAGTCAAGACCTCAAACTCCGGACCAGGCAGCCCGATGTCGTGCTTAGCAGCTGCGTGGCCTTAGCAAAGTGGTCAGTGTTTGTGCCTTGTCTGTAAAATGGAGATAGTAACACCACCAGCCCCGATGGTTCTGGTGAGGGAACTAGTACATGTCAAAGGTCAGAGCAAATGCCTGGCACATAGAGAAGCTCTTAAGAAGTTTTAGCTGCTGCTGCTGTTCCCAGGAAAGACACATATCAGCTCAAGGCTCAGCCACGTCATGACCAGTGACAAAATGGCCCCATTAGGTTCCTGCACAAAGCAGTGGCAGAAGAGATATTGAAAGAGCACTCAGCCTGGATAGGTTGAGATGAATAGGGGGAAACTGATAAAGCTGCAGAGACCTCCACTGATTGATAAGCTGGGAAAGCCCAGAATATACAGTAAGAGGGAGAGGAGGAAATGGTCAGTGTAAGAAATCCATATTGAATTGCTTCTCCTGTGATCAAGCATGGTCCTCCCTGAGCTGGAAGAGAAAAGAGAACAGGTAAAGAGAGGAGGTCAGAGGTGCCAGCTAATCCCCTAGTATCACTAACATCCACTCATCTGAAGTGGTAAAACTGACATGTTAGCCCCATAGTCCTTTTTTATTTTAAAACTTCCGATGTATCTGGGAAATCTTAGCACTGGCATATAGTTGAATTTCCAAAGTCCCCGAGGCCTACATCCCTGTCATGCAGTAGGTCCTACTGTTTAAATATTTGTAGCAAGAAGGAAAATGCCTTTGAAGGTGTCTTCCTTAGTCTTCTCCCACTGTCCAAAATCTCACTGCCTCCGGCTTATCTCACCTCCATTCACTGACTCTTATCCTTAACTTTTTCTCTTGTCTATCTTTGCTTCTTCCCTCCAACTTGGATCTATGCCACTGACATAAAACCCAGTTGGGCCAGGCGGGGAGAGCCTCTAGCTGCGAATCCGCTGTGCTGGGGTCGCTGCTGGGCAGACAGCCCAGGACGCCTGAGGCCAGGCACGCCTCCTCACCTGCCCCCCAGACAACAGGTGTCTCCACTCCCTTTGCTGCGCTCCTCGCTCCTCTGATGTCCCAAGGAGTACGCCTCACCTTCATTCAGTAAGTGGTAGCCGTGGGTGATGCAGTCCGAGTCGAGGCCTGCTCTCTGAAAGCGACCACTGGCTGCACCTTCATTGAACTGTGTGTCTCTCCTGCTCTCGCATAATCCTCACTCCACCAGCTGCCCACAGGCAGCCCTTGTGCGCCCTGAGGTGCAGTGAGCACCCGTGTGCGGAGGACATCACCGACATCCAGGCTGTACCCAGAGGGGTGGAAAGTTGAGCTCGGGTGCCTCTGGGTGGCCGGCCCTGCCTTGGACCCGTGTACTGTGCACTCACACAGCAAGAAAGTCTGATGGTTTAGCAGGAGGACCCAGAGTTTAAACTTTTGTTATTGCTTCAAGACCCAAATTACAGCTAAAACTGTGAGAGAGAATGTTAGGGCCTGCGGTCTCCCATTTTCTCACTCAGTGTCACTCTGGCACCCCTGGCCTGAAGGGTGCAGGCAGAATCGTAGGACCCCCGTGAGCGGCCGCAGTGGCCAGTAAGGTACCCAGAGGAGAGCGGCACTGCCAGGGAGGTTGTGTGACCTGGTGCCTTTGTTGGGACTGAAAAGAGAAAAGTAGTGGTGAATGTGTTGTTGGTTTGGCGGCTTCAGGGTCAGCCCGTTCTGAGTGAGTGCAAACCTCTTGCCTCCTCCCCAAACCAAAGCAGGGATGGGAGTGTGGGTCCCTCTAGCTCTTCTTTCCCTTCCTTCTCTGGCCTGGGATACTGGACTGCATGCTGGCAGGCCTGCTGGGGGTGTGCTCATCAATAAGCCATTTCCCAAGAGTTCCCTTGCCAGTGGGTGGTGGAGCAAAGTTCTTGTCTCCTGCCACTGTTAAGTGATATTGAAACTCTTGTTGAAAGGAAAGAGGGCAGATGCCGATGGCCCCCAGCTGTTACGAAGCCACCAGCTGTCTTCAGGCCACCATCTAATCTAACCCAAGCCTCAGAATATTTGTTGGCAAGCTCTGGCCGGAAGGAGGAAAGCAGGATGGGCAGGAGGGCCTAGCAGAAACATTCAGGGAAGTTTTAACTTCTCCGAATCAGCTGATGTGAGTGAAGAGTCAGAAGACTATATTCAAGAGAAAAAGAGCTTATCATTTGTAGAATGAGGGCCTGAGATCCTCAAAGCCGCCTTCTAGCTCTTCTTCTAATCCTGTCATATAACATGTATAGAGAGGATGGTTCGTTTTCCCCACTGCGTAACAAATACCACAAATTTAGTGGCTTCAAGACAGCTCTCCTGTAGTATCTCAGTTTCCATGGGTCAGGAATCCAGACGTGACTTAGCGGGGTCCTTTGCCCCAGATCTAACCAGGCCGTAATCCAGGTGCCACCCAGGGAAGGATGTGCTTCGGCTCCCTCCCACCATGGCCGCCCACCACGGCCGCCGGCTTTCTAAAGCCCGCAAAGGGAGTGTCTCCCTGCAGTCTGCCAAGACTAAGGTGGAGTGATCTATAAAGTTACCTAATCAAGGGAGTCATAGGGCAGGCTTACCCAGAGACATGAGGAGGTGGAGATTCTGGGGCCACCTTAGAATTCCACCTGCCACTGAGAGGGGATGCAAGGCTTAAAAGTGTCCCCAAGTGAAGAGCCAACCTAATATATATGGTCGTGCTGTTTTCCTTTGAAAAGAAGCAGTTTCATTCTTTTACTTCCATCGCAGAATGCCACCAAATTCTGAAAACCCTGACAAACCCAACAACAACCTGATTGCAGGTCCAACTCTGTCATTCACTGGCTGAATGTTACTAGAAAAGGGTGATTTATTTATTTATTTTTATTCCTGAATCTCTGTTTCCTTGTCTGTAAGAACAGATTTCACTAAGAATATATGGTTCATTAACAATTAATAGTCCATTTAGTAAATGACATTTCCAGACCCTTTCCTTATAGAACTGTTAATTTTTATTTTATGCGAAACTCAACACAATATCATTTGTCTTGCTAGTATGGATGCCAAAGCGAAAGGAAATGTGTTGTTGTTTTTTTCCTTTAGGAGGTACCAGGGATTGAACCCGAGACTTCATATATGGGAAGCAGGTGTTTAACCGCTGAGCTACACCCTCTCCCTGGGAAATGTATTTTAAAACAAATCCAGTTATATCGAAGGCACTGAAAGCACTCTGTTCCTGAGCCGACAGTAGTTATAATAGAGGAAAAGGACTCAAATCTTAGACATGTCCAGCAAATTGTGTCCATAACCATTTTTCATAAGTGCTGTCAGAGATTTGGCATTTTTAAGTCTCCATTTTTTTCCTCCCCTGAAGTAAGACTAAGATTAGTGAACCTTTGTTAGGATTAAAGCTTTACCCTGCCTCATGAAGGGAAACAAGTTAAAGCTCACTCAGCTGTAGCTGGGAACAGTCCCTGCCATTACTGACAGGGCTTCTGAGACTATTCAGGACTGAGTGAACCCTGCGGGGCCAGCTGATTATAATGTGCTTTGGTTTGTTCTCCAGGTTTCTCCATCTCGTAGAGAAGGTCGAATGGTGTAGCCGGCTCTTCCAGAAGCCCTACTTGGCCGTGACCTCAGGAGGGTCTTTTAGGCGCCATCTCATTTCAGAACCACCGCTTAAGCTACTTGAGAAAAATGATGTGATGGTTCATATCAAAAAGGATTTTTCAGAAACATCTAACATCTGTGAAGAAAGTGGCCCTTTTTCTCTTTTGCAAAATAGACTGTCTTAAATTCCAAAATGCCAGCCAAGACCCCGATTTACCTGA
Organism: Tolypeutes matacus; assembly: GCA_026826555.1. NCBI lineage: Eukaryota > Metazoa > Chordata > Mammalia > Cingulata > Chlamyphoridae > Tolypeutes > Tolypeutes matacus. The sequence continues at coordinate 49,971,984 of JAKSZT010054030.1, forward strand.
AAGCTGCCAATAACAAGAAAGGAAAGAAATTTAAACTGAGGGACATTTTGTCTCCCGATATGATTAGCCCTCCCCTTGGAGACTTTCGCCACACCATTCACATCGGGAAGGAGGGCCAGCACGATGTGTTTGGGGATATTTCCTTTCTTCAAGGGAACTATGAGCTGTTACCTGGGAACCAGGAGAAAGCACGCCTGGGCCAGCTCCCTGGGCATAACGAGTTCTTCCGAGCCAACAGCACCTCTGACTCGATGTTCACAGAGACGCCCTCCCCAGTGCTCAAAAACGCCATCTCCCTCCCCACCATTGGAGGCTCCCAAGCACTCATGTTGCCCTTATTGTCACCAGTGACATTTAGTTCCAAACAAGAGTCCTTTGGGCCAGCAAAGCTGCCCCGGCTTAGCTGTGAGCCAGTCATGGAGGAAAAAGCTCAGGAGAAAAGCAGTCTGTTGGAGAACGGGACAGTCCACCAGGGAGACACCTCGTGGGGCTCCAGCGGTTCTGCGTCTCAGTCCAGTCAGGGCAGGGACAGCCACTCCTCCAGCCTCTCTGAACAGTACCCCGACTGGCCGGCTGAGGACATGTTGGACCATCCTGCCCCGTGTGGGCTCATCAAGGAAAAAACCAACTCAGAGGAGTCCCTCTCCGATCTTACAGGTTCCCTCCTCTCCCTGCAGCTCGATCTGGGACCCTCACTTTTGGATGAGGTGCTGAACGTCATGGATAAAAATAAGTAACAGGACGCCAGCCCTTTTCCTCTGGAGTAAAAGGTACCGAAAACCAAAACTAACCACAGTCGAAGAGAAGGGCTTCACTGGCTGCACTTGCAATTGTGCCATGGGTTTTCTAATATAATGTTCCTACAAGATATTTTTTTACCTGTTATATCCTGTTTGCTAAAAACAGTTTAAAAGGGAAAGGAAAGGAAAAAAGAAGACAAAAAAAAACCCAAACCTGTCCTGGCAAAAAGAGGAGATGAGTCAGTGAGAGCCCATTTTCAGCAGGCACTGCTGGTGTTCAGCTGCCATTTCCATGTGCAGACACCTCAGCATCTGACCTGGCGAGGAATGACACTAGTTGTGAAGGGCTGGTCAAGTTACATTAAGGAACTTTACAAGACTCCGACGTTTTCTGAGCAAGAGGAAGTCAAAATTACTTGACACCGAAGGGTTTTTTTCTAGACCGTTTTCTATGTTACATTGTTTGGGCTCACTATAGCGAATTTTCCAGTGTTAAAACTGTTCTCGGTTTTCACATTTGAGCAACTTTATGGTTTTGGGGATTTTCTTGTAGCTCTTATATATCCCTTTATATTATATCTATATTGCAAACTTTTGACTGTCAGCTACATGTTGGTAAGACACAAGCAAAGTATTACTGTAACTAAGTTATTTTTAAAGTTAAAATATATTTTTATGTGCCTTTGGCTTTTTATTGCAGAGTCTACATTTTATAGATATTACATCAAATGTTGTCGTTTAACTTGCTTCCATTGGGGTCCGTTCCATTGTAAGCTGTGTTTGTATGTGTTTGGAAAAGTGTATTCTTACTTAGCTTTTTCCCGCCTTCATCTGTTATCCTACGTTTAACAGCAGCCAGCAGTGGATTGTAAAGTATAAAGGCACAAGTTACTCCTCATGCTTCTGCAGACTGTGAGCTCTGCCACACAATGTATTTGGAAATATGGGTATTTTAGTACAGATACTTGCATTACATAGGTACTTCATACAACACAATAAAGAGTAAATGCTAAAGTGAACTTGCTCATTTATAGTAATACACAAGAACTTATGAAATTAAAAATATTTTCTTTAAATCCAGGGCTAGAAAATTGCTTCTCAAAGTATGCATTAGCCTTTAAAATAAGGTAAGAGATGATGTCCATCCACACTGTAATTTTGATTTTCTTAAGTTGGAGATTCCAAAAATGGGGCTTCTTGAGTTTAAGAAAAATGAACATATGAGAGCAGACTTTTTTTAATGTCAACATTGATTGCAGCCTCTCATGGTCCATTTCTGTGAATCTTCTCCCTTACTTGTTAGAGGCCTCTATAGCAAACATTTGTAATCCACTCCCTGTGGGAAAGATATTGCCATGCAGCCAGATGCATATAGACAAGATTAAGGAGGCTAAAATGAAGGCAGCAGAGAGCACTTCCTTCTCCCAAGCACCACCCCCTGTCCCCCAACCCCCACTAAAAACCCAGAGATGCTCTAAGGATGTTGCTTAAGGAAACAGGAACAGGAAATGTACATGCTGATTCCTGCCCCTTTGTCAGTTGCTTCTTTCCCAACCAGGGAAAAACACTTGCACACAGTAACTGCCGACTCTCTTTCAAACGTTCAATTCTCCTGGAAATAAATCTCTGAAATGACCTCCTCTCTGTCACCCAACCACTTCAATGACTCTCTCGGGGCTTGGAGTTGTGTGCAATTCTGTCATCTCGTCATCTGGAATAGCCTTTGAACTACAGGTGAAATGCAGTTAGGAAGACTAACCGAGCAGATGAGGAAGCAAATTCCCTTGAATAGAGCTGCAGTGCTTTTCCCAATTGTGTTTCTTTAGCCCACAATTTTCCAGTGTCCTTTTTCTGTTCGACAACACCCCATTTGTTAATCACAGTTCCAGAGACTTCTCAGCCTCTTCTAAATCTTGTTAATGAGGAAGAGTCATCTATCTCATAATTTTTAGCTAGTTTTAACCAGGCTCCTTCAATGCTTCCCCCCACCTCCATCTAAAACATTACTAATCAGATTCAGTCTTTCATTTTACTCTTCATTTGTGGCATAACCTCGGGGGAAAGATTAAACTATTAGGTGAGATGAGGAGTGTTTGTGTCCATTTCCTCTGCTCCCTCTGTGACAAATATAGAGAACAGCTCTGCCAGAATTGGGTTTAATACAATCCAAATAACGATGCATCCTGCATGTATTTAGCCATTTTACTTTCTCCGAGCCCTTTCACAATACACTCTTTCCCATTGGATTGGGTATGATTGCGATGAGAGCGGACATGCCCCTGTTACAGAGAGGGAACCAAGCCTCATCCAGCTTGGTTTCCCATGGCAGCCCTTCTAAAACCAGGTCATTTTTCCAGGGAGCAGGTGTGGAGCTGGTGGTATTTTCTCCTCCCAAGAAGGCACTGTAGACACACACCAGCTGAAAGCAGAACTGATGTTCTCTCCCACTAAGATATCTCAGCTGGTTTAAAGAAACCCAAAATGCAAGCCACAGTGACCCAATAACCAAAGAGACTGTGCTGTTGGTGTAGGGGAGACCTTCTGCCATGCAGACAAGGTTTTTGTGGGTACTCTCTCCTCTGGGCAGTGAGTCCTAACAAAGGTCAAGAGAGGTCATCTCTCCCTGAAATTACATGCTTTTTAAAAAAATCAAATAGTGGTGTTTAGCCCTTCACAAATACTAAGTCTTGTTAAAAAGGAAGAGAATTTATTTCATTCACTCTCACATTTCAGTGAGCCAAGATCGCTGCCAAAGACTAAAGTGGTTGAAAGAAAAAGAGAACCCAGGCCTCCAGAATAACAATCTAGTCCTTTTTTAGATTACTACAAGCTACCTTTTTTCCTCAAAGCTCTCCTCAAACACTTGAAATCATAGAATGGAGAAAATCCACATACCCTTGAATTAGCTTGATTAATATTTTAGAACTGACAAGAGAATTGTACATTAGATAATGGTTCTGCTTCTCCCCTAAGATGGAGCCTGGTGAGACTTGAATAATTTTCCTGTGAAATGTCTAAACCTAATAGACCAAGCCAACATGATGATCTCTCCCTAATTAGAGGTTCCCCTTTGGAAATTATGTTGCCAGCCTAGTCCCAAATTTAGCAGTTAATCTATTGAATAAAAGTCTCAGGCTTTAGAATTAGTCCATCAGAATAATATGAATATTAACTCATTTTTTTTCTTAGACAAGTCAATGACCCATCCAAATAGGGCTATCGGGCTACTTTTGTGTCATCCCCCCGCCACACACACACACACACACACTTGGGACAGATCCAGCAAAATAAGAGAATATTTTCCCAATGCCAAAGTTACCATTAACCTAGATGAGCAGCTTTCTGGTTTGCTCAGCTGTAATGGGTTTCAAGAAAGTTTCAATACTCAAAGCCAGGGTAGCTAAGCAATTTATTAATTTTCTAAAGAAAGAAGAAGATGGTCTCCCTGGTAGATTTAGTGGCACATTTGTTTCACCTATTTTTGCTTGCTTTTTTCTGACAGAACACCATTTTGTCCAGGGAGCCTTCCATCTGAGGATGTTTCATTTTCACTTTATTCTTAGAGCAAGTGCTCATTAAGAAGTAGGTCTAAATATTTCTTACTTCAGTTGTCAGGGAGTCAGTTTTCTGTGGTAAAGATGCTACAAGAGTAAATAGGTGGGAATATGGGAACTATGCTTATTTTATGGAGTGATGTATTACAGTGAAATCTGTTTTACAGCTACTACGTGGCATTTCATTGTCTTTCATTTTTACTTTAAAAAATCTGATAGGGATGTCACTTTCATTGGCTTCCAAGAGAGGTCTATAATCTAATCTTCATTCTTTGAAGGTCAGCCAAATTTTCTTCATGGAAAGCAGATTGGCATGGCTGATAGATAAACATGCCTACCCAAATCAAAGCTGTTGTGCAGAGTAGAGTCAGTATCCCAGAGACTCATCATGCAAACAGATGTGTGCCCATATCAAAATTAGTGAAGCTTGGGGAGCAGGTGTAGCTCAGTGGTTGAGTGCCTCCTCCGCATGTGTGAGGTCCTGGGCTCAACTCCTGGTACCTTAAAAAAAAAAAATTAGCGAAGCTGAACAAGTGAAGTAGGCATTATGTTTACCATAAAGTGATTGTTGGCATGTGTCAGAAGGCATGCTTCATGGCAAAAAAAAAAAAAAAAAGATTAGGAAGAGAGCTTTGTGTTCTGAGTGAGATACCTGGAATGGCTTCATGGAAAAGAAAGGCCGGAATGGGGGACCTCAGCGACTGATGAGGTTTTCTGGAGGTAACAGGCAGTTTAGGGTAGAAGAAGGTTATTCACAAGCAAAAGGATACTATTCTAATAGGATTTCTACTCAGAATGGGATTGGTTTAGAAAATGCTCAGTTCCAGGCCTGAAAGTATTAGACCCAGGGCTGAAGCAGGCTCTCCCAGTGGGAGAAAAGATTCAGGGATCTGGGGCTGTTTGCGGGGTGGTTCTCGGGGTTAAACAAATGAAAGAGGCCACCATCATCTGAAGCTCACACCTACGCACTAGTGCCTATCCTGTGAGGTTAGGTCAGGGACACTTCAGCAGTGAGGTGGTTGGGAGTTCAGGGAAAGTTGTTTATAAAGAAACAAGAGAGCTATGTTTATCCTGAAAAGCGTTAGATGAAACATTCATAGTAGAGCCCCTTGATGAGCACATTGGGCAGCTCTCCCACTAGCAGTATCCCCAGGAGCTTCCTCACACCACAGCTTCCCCCCACCCCCAACCTATCACCTGGGCCAGGTTATTTCTGATTTAGCCTCATCAGATTTAGGGAGGACACTCCTCAAGGGACAGAAAAGATGGTTCAAATGTCTGAAGAGTCTCAGCTGAGAATTACTTTTTCCCGGGTCTCTAGAATTGAGAAGGCCAGCGGTTCTAGCTTATGGAATAGGAGAATCTACTCAGTGGAGTAGAAGCAGAGAGCTCCTGAAGTCCCCTCAAACTCCTTTAAAGGTCCAGACCCACAAAGCAGAGGCCCAAGAGAGGCAGGAGTTCTGGAATTCTATACTCTGATTTCCTGACTGAGAATGCATCTCTTCCCTGTGACTGACTTCCAGGCTGTCTACCCTTCAGAATAACCTCCTTCACTCCCATGTCACATCTGGAAAATGGTCATCTCAGCATAACACAGGGTTCCTGACATTTGCACCACAAACACCCACAGAAAATAGTGAAAAGATCCTTCTATTGCATTTGAGTCTTGAAAATCCCAACAAAGAGACCCTTGAGACAATGCTTCCAAAGAAATTCCACCTTTAACATGTCACAAGAAATGTGCATTAAAACCCTCAAAGGATGTCCTCATACCTTGGCCAGCCACGTTTGTAAGAGCTATAGACAGCAATTGAGTGACCCTGGAAAGAAAATCCTGCTCAAACAATTTCTCTACTCAGCTGCCCATAACCAGAAAATCCACCACTGGAGATGGGTTCTTTTGGGTTAGAATCCTCTTAGACTATTCCCAGGAATAACAACATTTTAAGGCCACTAACACCTTTTTGAGCTCATGTATCAGATACCTATAGTAGCAGAAGCCTCTAGCAACTGGACTGGGGCAGGGAAGATGCAGAGAGCGAGAGAGACCCGGAAAAGCATGAGGAGTGAGTTGACTTAGTGCATAATTGTACCTGGGACCAAAAAAAGAGGAGGGTGGGGAGACAGGCCTTTCAAAAGATTTACCTGTCACCAAGTGTAGCCTTCACCAGAGGAGACAAAGTTGTAGTTGAGTGGCTGGTCTCCCTGGGGCCAGAGGAGTTAAGATTTAACCATTGTAGTCAAATCTAATCTCGAGTCCACACAAATTAGATCGTCCAGTAGAAGATTGATACAAAGCTCTCGGACTGACACTCCCCCTGCAGCCCACATGCCCTGATGCCAAATGGTGATGTTTCTAAACCACTGTCTAATCTTCTCTCTGCCGTTTCCCCACTCTTAACAACAGAATCTCCTAGAAGAGATGATGAATTTATCCTGAAGAGACGTCTGCATTCTAAGGCAAACCATCAGCAATCTCCTCAGAAACTCATGAAGGTTCAAAATTGCCGAGAACACGTTAAAACTTGCGTGTCTAATTTCTCAGAGTACCGGTAATGTTCCCAACATAACCTGGTAAAGTAAGCAGGGACATTGTTAAAAGTGGGAGAAGATGATTGCTAATTAGCTTCTAAACCCTGCTTCCATTGCACGAAGAGGAAATTGGGATGGGACTAGAATCAAGATGAGAAATATTTACTGTGCTCTGGCAGCAGATTTTTTACCATAAATTTCAAGGAGGAAAAGCAGACCAACACATTCTTAGATACTAGATGAGCACTAATAAAGTTCTTCCATCCTAATAGGAGCCCACGGCTCCCAGACCAAAGAAAGCACTGTTTGTGAAGATTCACTCTGCAATAGCTCCCTTTAAAAAAAAAAACAAAAAACAGTAGCTTCACTGTTGAATAAAATCGCTAATTTTCAGCACAATTTGCTCTGTGGACTTCCTAAAGCACATTGAAAATTACTCCAGTACATTAGGTAATTGAGAGCCAAAACTCTAAGTGTCGTGATAGCAGGGCAGGGCCGAGGGGCAGACCTGGCTGGATAAGACCAGAGGAAGCAGGACCTTTTGTGGGAGCCCATCCCATAGATTGCACGCACCAGGAGTAAACAAGTTATTGCAAGTCAAATGGCTTCCAGGAGCAGGGTGCCCACCCCTGTAACCAGCCGTGAAATAGAAATGCAGAGGAGACTCTTTTCTTCCTACCCCTGATTACTCAAAGCTTTACCACCCCAGGGAGACTTCCCCAGGTCCCTGCCTCCCACCTCCAGCCTAGAAGAAGACCACACAAGAAGAGGGCAGAGACGGGTGTCTGAGTCCTGTTTTGAGGATACCTGCCCGCCCAGGAAAGATATCTTTGGGTCTCTTGCCCTTCTAAAAAGGGCTTACCTCGTGGGTTGATGACTCCACTATGAAAACATCGCATGATATGTAAACAATACACCTGGAGTTGGCTGATTAATGCCCCCAGAGTATCAGGGCCTAATCCCTGGTACCTGTAAATAGTACCTGATTTGGAGAAAGAGTCTTTGCAGAAGTAAATTAAAGATCTTGAGATAGGAGGGTCTCCTGGATTAAGTAGGTGGGGCCCAAGTGCAATCACAGGTATCCTTATAAGAAAGAGGCAAAGGGAGATCTGACACAGAGATGAGAAGGCAATGTGACCACAGAGGCAGAGACTGGAGTGGGGTAGCCACAAGCCAAGGAGTGCCGGCAGCCACCAGAATCTGCAGAGGCAAAGAACAGACTCTCCCCTGGAGCCTCAGGAGGGAGCAAGGCCCTGCTGGTCTCAGCCCGTGGTACTGAGTCGAGTCCTGGAGAACTGGGAGAGAATAACTTCCATTGTTTTAAGGATCTGTGGTCACTTTTACAGCAGCCACAGGAAACTAATCCAATACCCACCCACTGCAGAGAATGCAGAAACACGGAGGATGTTAAGGATGGAGAGTTGACAAAGAAGATCCCCTTTAAGCATTAAGTTCTTAATGGAGAGAAGGCTACCTCCCTGGACCGCAGTCTCCAAAGAAGGGTTTGCAGTGATTCAATGGTGCCCTGGCTGGTGCTGAGGGAAGGGAGAATATTCCAGTCAGGAGATCAGCAGGAGCAAAGTCTAGCCCCGCATTAGACTTTCCAGAAAGCACCCCCCTATAAGAGCACAAGAGAAAGCTGCTTTCGTGTGCCACATGTTCAAATGGGGTAACACAGTGTCTAATCAGACACAGGTTTGGCGCCGGCAGCCCAGGAGTCAAGCCTGTTACCTTCAGGAGGGCCATTGTCACTCAGCCGATCTCTGCTGGTGTAGCTCTAGCTGAGTGCGTGTTTTGGTGGGCAGACTTAGGGGAGATGGTAGAAAATAAAGGATTTAAAACACGTTTTTAAACTCACTTCCAGCTCCCGGCAGTGTTTGATGTGGACAGGAGCCAGACTCCATCCCCGTCATCTAGAAAACAGCCAGAGGGAAGCAGAAAAAGCCTGTCAAGGGGGAGCTCCATCACTGCCAGCGAGATAGTCTTGCAGGAGCCCTTTGCCTGAGAAGTGTTCCCCTACACAAATGCCAGGCAAAGTGAAATAGGCCTTCCCAGGGTGCCGAGGGCAAATCAGAGAAGAGGCTAGAGGGTTCCCTGAGACCCAGGAGGGGCGTTGTAAACACTCAGGAAGCTGACTGGCCAGGGGGCAACCAGTGTGGAGCAGTGCTTCCCACCTTCATCAGGCTCCAAGGAGGATGACAGCATTTGAAGGACACCCTGGGGAAATGGAAGGGCCCTATGGCTGAACAGGGCTGCCACAGGGCTGAGGGGCTCAGTGTTCAGCACCCTGGTGACAAAGTTGACACCCAAAAGCTGCACTGTGGGAAGTCCGGCCCCAGGGTACCAGTGATCTCCCTGGGGCTCACCTGCAGCAGTCCCCAGCTGTCAGAGTCCTGGGACCTGTGTGTGGCACAAACAGGTGAAGAAGAAAAGTGTAGCCCCAGAGCGGGCCCTGAGCATGGCGCCAGGTGAGGCGACCATGGCAGGGCCTTTGGCGGTAGACAAGGAGCCCACTCAAGGCAGTCTTGGGAGCCGACTGGTGAGTTGAGAAAGGAAGAAAGATCCAAAAAGCAAAAGTATTCTGTCTAACACGAGGAGCAGAACCGAGACTTTGTTTCTGTCCACCCATGGCTAAGGCAGTTTGTCAGTCTCCCCGATCACCAACTTCCGTGTGAAAACCAACTACCACGTTCCCTCAAACCCGTGAGCCACGCCCACAGCCTAGAAAAGATGGACTATGCCGATGCCTCCATTTGCCTACCTCGCCTTCGCCGAGGCTGCTGCCCTCCAGCTTCCACGTCTACCACAACGCTAAGGCTGCTCTTACCAAAGTCGCCCAGGAATTCATTCCTGCCCCTTTCTCCCTGCCTTCTCTGCAGCATTTGGCTGAACCAGGCACGGCTTCTCCTATGCCCTTCTCTTTGGTTTCCCTCCTCCCTAACTATTGCACTCTGGATCCTTTGGCATCCTCTGTCTCCCCTGTCAGGGCCCTGTGCCCTGGGGGCCTTCTCCAGGTCCCTCTGTGTGGTGATACCTGTTCCAAGCTCCAAATACCAGCTATTTCCTGAGGACTCCCAAATCCGAATCTGCCCAGACCAAACTCCAGGGCTTTTTTTTGTTTGTTTGTTTTTTGTTTTTTTAAATTTATTTTTATTGTGGGTAAAAATCAAAATTCTCACAATACATACAAACATTTGCAAAATGATATATAAATATATATGCATATATGTGTATTTGCTTACAAAAATGTTATTTATATATATATATATACATATATTTTAAGAGGTGCTTAGATTACCCAAAATATTACACGGAACCCATGGGAATGTTGCCCACCTCCCACACCTCCCACCACATCCCACACAAACATATCCCACAGTGTGGCCCACCACCCTCAATGAACTTACACATCCTGGAGCCTTGCCACCAACCATAGACCACAGTTCACACTGTAGACCACACTCTCTCCCACTCAGTTCTGAGTGGTGTGTGCTGATTTAAAATGGCCTACATCCATTGCCACAACAGTACTCAGGACAACCTCCAACTCCCAAAGAAGCCCCTGTATTTCAACTGCTCATCCCCTCCCTACCCCAAAAGTGTCAAGTGGCCACTGGCTCCACTTCATTGTTATAATTTCTTGCATTGCTAGAATCACCATATGTGAACAAGAGAATACCATCAAGTCCACTCTAGTCCATAGTTCTTCCCCCAATCCTGAGGGCTTTAAACCTAGAAATCCACCTGAGCACTGGACAGCTCTGCTCATTTGTCCTACAGGGACCCTAACCTCTCCATCACAATGTGTTTTCCTCCTCCTTCTCCTGTCCTCGTCACCATCCAGCCAGATGCCCAAGACAAAGACCCGAGAGTCTCCTCCTCTCCTAACGTCCCTCTGCTTCCACCTCCGTAAAACTTCTCATATCCAATCTCTTCTCCACTCCCACTGTAACTACCTTTGTTCATCATTTCTTGCTTCTGTTATAGTTACAGCTTTAAAACTATCTCCTGCCTTCTATATGAACCCTACCAAGGTTTTGTTTTATTTTGTTGGTGGTATGGATTTTTTTTTTTTAACATTTAAGTATTTTAAATGATTTTTTTAAAAAGTCTCTCTAAATGAACATCTAAACTTGTAAAGTCCCAAGTTAACAACCTCCAGGGACTCCCTCTTACCATATAAAGCTCAAATTCCTAAGCAAGGCACACAAGGGCCTCCACGAAACCCTCTGTTAGTGGCAGAATCTGAACATAAATTCAAATTTCATGTATCAAAACCTAATGCTTATCCCACCTCACACTAATTCAAACCCAAGGAGGTGGAATTGGATCTATGGTGCTGAGGGTTATGTGAGGGAAACAAAGATAAACACCCGTGTTCCTGGGTGGAGGACCTCATTCAGAACCTAATCCTTTACGTTTAACTTTCCTTAGAACTCTGATCACCGCTCTGCCCTTCCTTCCAAACAGCTGGTAGCATAAGATGGATCTGTGGCCTCCTTCCTCCTTCTCTTAGAAAGCCAAGCAGGAACCAGGTAGAGTCCAGGAGAAAGGAGCCAAGGATGTCATCTCACGTGCCACTGGTCTTGGGTTTAGAGGAGACCAAAGGTCCTTACGGCTCACATGAGGCTTGGCCCAGCTCACCAGATAGGCACCCACATAGAATGTCCAGGGCTAAAGCCTAGCTGGAAATAGAGTGTCCCTTTTCTGGAAAGTTCCTGGGGAACTTACAGTGGTAGTAGGGAACAGGGCCGAATTCACAGTTTTAGGATCTTGCCTATCTTCTCTTTGTAGGTGTCTAACCACTAGGTCTTCAGACAGGCATTAACCCTTTAGCCATCAGCATTATTCTAGCTCTCTTAAAAAACTGGTATGTAACCTTAATAGCCTAGATCCCCATATGGACTGATGTCAACGGAGCTCACAGTGAAAAGGAAAAACAAAAAACAAACAAAACAACATGATATAGCAACAAAAAGTATTAAAGCATTTTTAATATTTATATACTTCCTTCAAAGTACTCCAAAGGGGATCAGATTCATAATCCATAGCTCTGCCAGAATTTTCCTAAGGGAGGAAATGAAGGGAGAAGAGGAAGGGAGTCTGTGGCATTTATACACTCATCTTTTGAACCTGTTATACTACATGCTAGGCTTGCCTGTAACTACGAGGAAGGTCTTTGTTTCAACTTCTCCCCTGCCACTTAAACTATTGCAAAAGCCTCTGACTCCAGTTCTGCCCACTCTAAACCACCTGGTGATGAAAATCCTCCCCAGGTCCCTAGGAGACAGCTCCCCAAATGCCCCAGAATGGCAGGCAGGGCCCGTCACAATCTGGCTTCACACTATGTACCCAGCCTCACAAGTCCATCCTCCGGAGACCTCAGGCCTCAGACCCTGCTCGCAGCTGGGCACGGGAGCTGTGGTGGAAGGATAGGAAGGATGGAAGAAGGGAGAATGGGATGAAAAGTAGAAACCAAAGCCACCACTCAACAAAGAATTTTATTCGTTCACAGGAAATCACTTCTCAGGGGTCTTAGCTGATACAAGACATGCCATGAATTCTGAAAGAAAAATTTTGAGGAGAAGAGAACGAGATACAATGTGTTCCTCCAATGTATTCAAATGACATAGTACACTTGAATGTGGCTAATATGGGAAATTGTATGCGCTCTTTGGTTACTGCAATAAAAATCTTCTCAAATGAAAAAAGATACAAAGACAAATAAGATGGAAGCCTTTAAAAAAAAACTTGCAAATATTTTGATCTGGATTTTTTCCCTATGTTTATGCTTTGTATTTACCTTGTAAAAGAAAATCACCCTATTTAAAATTATTGCTGTTTGCTTCAAAAAGATAACAGCCATTACATGAGGCTTTAAAAACATTGTTGATTCAAAGAATGTGATTTGGATCCTGTAAGCACTTCAACTGCTGAGAAAGCCTAAGAAAATATTTTTAATCAGTGTTAGTGCTTCAGGAAACTTTTAATCTGTCACTTAAGAGACACTAATGTACAAATTGGCAAAAAAAAAAAAAACCTGTCACCTTTATCACACATTATGTAAATTCACTAAAGCAAATATATTTCAAGTGCCTTACCCTGCTGCTGCATGAATACAGAATAGAATAGAAATTAGGCAGCAACTGATTTTCTAGCCTAATGGGGGCACTGGCTATTACTAGGACAGATAAATAGTGTTAGAAATGAAGCAATATAAATTATCTGTAATCGCAAAGATGAACAACATGTAAAGATGGACTGTATTGGCTCCTGGTGCAAAGTGAAAATTTCATCTTTGGCTAGCCAAATATTTTTAAGATATATAAAATCTGATTTTAGTTCAACAGATTTCTATAGTCAAGTCATAATACACATAGGGAGTGGGTGCAGCTCAAGTGGTTGAGTGTCTGCTTCCCATGTACGAGGTCCCAGGTTTGATCCCTGGTGTCTCCTAAAAACAAAACAAACAAAAGAACCAACTCTCATTGGGGAGCATATGTAGCTCAGTGGTTGAGCACCTGTTTCCCATGTATGAGGTCCTGGGTTCAATCCCCAGTATCTCCTGGAAAAAAAAAAAAAAGGCACAGCCATGAACACAGTGCCCACCCAGTTATTGTATCCAATACTGCAGCTGTCACAGTCCATGGGACACTCCATCAACAGGCAAGCAAAGATTTAGCCAAGTTCTAACAACAGATACTCAAGAGCATACACACAAGCATCATCCTGGGCTTCTTTTTTTTTTTCCCCCTTACTTCAACCACTTTATTTGAAAATCCAGTTATCAATTTGACATAGTTCTTTTCTTACCTACTGATGGTCCAGGCACAAAATCTGGGAATGAAGGCAAGTACTTCTGGACTTTCCTGTGTCCAATATGTGATCTTCCATTGCTTGTGTTTCATGGTTCTAAAGCAAGGAACACGTTCTATGGCAACATGCTGACCATATGCTTAAAAAGAATGTGCCTGGGTTGTGTGCGTGCATACATGGTGTAGCTGTATGTGTAGATTGTACACGACAGAGAATAAGGGGAAGAGAGAGAGCGTGACAGCAGACAAAGGCAGGTGATGGAAGAGGCAGAGAGAGAGTGGTAAAATGTTTTGCTTGAGAAGAAGTTGAGGGAGGCGGCTGTGGCTCAATCAGTAGGGCTCCCGTTTACCATATGGGAGGCCCTGGGTTCAGTTCCCGGGGCCTCCTGGTGAAGGCAAGCCCGCCCACATGGCGTGGTTAGCTGACCCAGCGAGCACAAGCAGCAAGGGGGGGATAAATGAATAAATAAATAAAATCTTTAAAAAAAAAAAAAAAAGAGAAGAAGTTGAGGGGTACACAGTATTACAAAACATAAGTTGACTTTTTTTTTTTAGGAGGTACTGGGGATTGAACCCAGGACCTCGTATATGGGAAGAAGGCACTCAACCACTGAACTACATCTGCTCCCCAATGAGAGTTGGTTTTTCTGTTTTTACTTTTAGGCAGTACTGGGGATTGAACCTGGGACCTTGTACATGGGAAGCAAGCACTCAGCCACTGAGCTGCATCTACTCCCCTATAAGTTGAATTTGGAAAAGGAAATAACCAAGAAAGAGCAACCTAAATGAGAATAATACATATGGGGAAGCACAAACCTGAAAAGAGACAGGAGAAATTACAAATGAAAGCGCAAGTGACTTCATTGAAAAGAAAATAAGATGATACCAAGCAGGGCCGTCCCTACAGTATATGTCCCTGGGCAAATATTTTTTGCAGGGCCCCTGTCTACATAAATAGATTTTTAAAATGTATTACAAGATTCATGGGCCCATGTGAGATCTAATGATTTATAATAAAGATAAGGGATAGTGTGTAAAAGAAGATGTATTTCGATCTGGGTTCATTGTCCAATCAGCATAAATGAAGATTATTCCTATATCCAGGCACCATCACTTCCTGTGCAGATGCCGGAGCTATCTCATCATGTTATTTATTTTTAAATGTGCTAATTTCCTATCTCCCACTAGGAGAAAAAAAAAAGAGCAATGCTGTCACTATGCACAATGTCATGGCTTTTAGGAACTTGCTTACAATGAAAATTGCCTTTGTATTTCCCACGAAATAATTGCCTTCATTCATTTCATGCTGGTTATATCATCACTCAAGATGCTGCTGTGCTGCAGGGAAGGTGGCCACAAATGCAAGACTAACCCAGAGAATGGTGCAAAATGTGAATGTCAATTCATTTTCTGGTCATGTCAAAATCGCTGTTCGACTTAAACGTAGAACAGCATATTTTTCAACCATATCTTCTCCTGAGATCCTAGGCCATAACCGCTGCATTCCTAGAATGTGAGCTCTTTCATTGTGACATCACCCATGCCTTTACATACCACCACCAGCTGGGAGGAGAAGGAAGAGACCAAGGGTAGAATGAGAAGTGTGGTCCCATTTGTGCAACAAATGTCTGTCTCTCGCCAACAAGCTCAAGTGTGGAAAGCTTAAAGTCAGCACATTGATTGAAGGCAAGAGGGCGTCAGTCAGAAGGGCTCGCTTGCTGGCATTGCAGAGCAACAGTCTCAAAACCCCTCTGAGGACATGGATGTGGCTTCCTCTGGAGGACTGCCCGGGAGGGCGTCTCACCGTCCGGGGTGCCAGCGATGGGAGGGGCACAGGGTAAAGGACGCCCGGTGCCACCTTCACTGCCTGGGGTGCTACTGACTGAGGCTCCTATAGACTGGAACACGGAGGTGTGAGAGAGGCGACACACAGAGACCACATGCGGCTCAAGCCCAGGTGTTGACAGTGGGCCATGGGTAGCCCAAAGCCCTGAACTCATGTCCAGCGTGAGTGAGGGGCATCAAAATCAGCACGTTGTATGGCGGCTCAATCTCACACAATCCTAACAAAGAAAGAGGGGCCTAGCCAAGGGAACAATCACGTCTCAGACTGCTTCCTGGAACCCGGGCCCCAGAATGAGTCCACAGATATGAGTCCTGAAGCTCCTTGGGGCATCTGATCAACCAAACATTTAGGGTGGGGAATAGGGATGAAAAAGCACCTGAAAGGGAAGAAATGGGGACAAGGGTCCACAAGGGTACTGGGCCCAGCTTGGGGCACCTTGCCCAGATACTACTGCTGGCACCAGCTGGTTCTGGCACCTGAGGAGATCTTTGACAATTATGAGCAAAGTGTTCCTGGCAACCAAGACCTACAAAGCACCTGGTCCAGGCTCGGGGTGCGCTGCCCAGATGGCACTGTCTGACCCTGCCGGTCCCAGGCATAGAGGGAACTTTGAAAATGTCGGGGACGTTAAACTGCCACTTTCTTGCCCTACGAAACCACCAATCACTAACCCACTTTTCAGAGCAGCCCCTCCCTTACTCGTTTATAGAAGTTTTCAGAAACTTCCACTTAAATGCCCCGCTTCTTCATGTTTATTCATAGGAGGCTTGCCACCTTGCAAGAAAAGTTATTGTTTCTGAAGCCAGCTCAAACTGGTTCTTGTCACAGAGCATCCTAGGCCTCCATTTTAGGACCAAGCATAATTGCAACAGAGCATGCTCTTTTTAACCCCATCTTTCCCAAAATGGATCAGCCTGCAGCACCTCACAGTCACCTTCAGCCACTCCTTTAAGCCCACCTTCCCCAAATGGTATAAAACCCCAGCACCCATTTTGCTCGGGGAGGCTGATCTGAGGCTTGCCTCCAGTCTCCTTGCTGGCTGACTGCACAATAAACTCTTTTCTCAAAATCTTGTTGACTCAGTATTGGCTTCTGTGTGCGTCGGGCAAATGGACCCTCTAGGCGGTATCAAATAGCAACCACAAAGGGACGGTCATAGAGACCCCTGTCTAAGGCTCCACGGCCCCTGCAGGATGGAGTTTTCTAGTCATCAACCCTGAGTGGCCGCCTAGACCAGTTAGTCTAGAGGCTCAACAACCAGGGCTCATTCCTGTCCCCGCCAGCATCGTCAGCCCTTCAGCGCAGTTTAATTTTGAGAGAAGAAACAGTTCCGATAAAGACGTCTTCTGGGTAAGTAACTTTGTTAAGGTGCCTACTCTTACGTGAAACCTGTCTGGTCTCTGGTTTGGGGTTTGAGTCCCACCTTAGCCATTATTGATTAGAATTGTGGGTTCAAGTCCTACCTTAGTCTAACCAGGTTATAACTGGGTACAGGTTCCAGGCATATGAGAGTCAGGTGCTCACGCTCTGGTTGTGAGTTCAAGTACCACTCTGGTCTCTCTGGTTGTGGGTTCAAGTCCTACTCTAGTCTTTCTCCAACTGATACACTGGGTGTAAGATATCTTGTTAAGGCACCATAAATTAAAATTGTAATTATGGGAAATAACAGTACTGATGGCTGTAGCCCTTTAAATTGTGTCTTGGATAATTGGTCTTCTTTTAGTAATGAGTCTATGAAAAAGAAAAGGATGATATTTTTCTGTAACACTGCCTGGCCTCAATATAAATTAGAATCTGGGGAGCAATTGCTGGCCAATGGGTGTCTCAGTTAACATTATACTGTAGTTAGAGTTGTTTTGTAAAAGGGAAGAGAATTAGGATGAAATCCCTTATGTACAGTCTTTTATGTCTCTATGTCAGAATAAGAATTTGCAGGAAAAAATGCCATGTTATGATCCCCCCAAAAAAGGAGATTTTCAGGGTCGGGGCTCGCCGAAAAAGACAACTAAGAAATCAGGAATGTGGCAGCCCCATGCTACTTGTTCTACTGGACTCTAGTCCTAATGAGCTCTCATACTTATCACATTTAGAATTATCCTCAGCTCCCCGCCTCCCTGTGCTGGAGAACGGGAGGAAGACCATGCCCCCTCACCTCAGAGCAGGTCCTTATCCAGTCCTCCTTCATCCTCTGATCAGGAAGGAATGGTCTCTCCACCCCTTACCTGTTAGGGCATGTCATTTAGCCAGGGAGCTACCCAGTCCCACGCAGGGTAGTTCCCACTAAGGCAAGTTCCGGCTGGAGGGGATGATCAGGCACACCCCAGTGGTTTTATTTATGTGTATTCCCCTTTCTCTACTTCTGATTTGTATAACTGGAAAACTGAACTGATCTGGATTCTGAACATCCAAATAATATGAAACTGATTAATATGACTTTCATTAGTCAAAGTGCTTCAGACATAAGGAAGAAATTGCAGAAATCAGAAGGAGGCTTAGGAATGCCAATGTCTCAACTGGTTGAGATTGCTTTCATGGTTTTTAGCAACTGAGATCAACTCCAAGAGAAGCCGATGAGATGGCAAGCTGCCGCCTTGCTGGGAGCAGCCAGTGGCCAGTGCTTAACTGGATCAAGAGCCCAAGGGCCCCCCCCCCAGCTAATCCAAGGCTTACCCGCTCCTTAGGGCCACAACAATGTGTTCATTGCAAAAAGGAAGAACACTGGAGGCGAGAATGCCCCGGAACCCCCATTAGCACCCCACAGGGCAACATAGCAAATGCCACAGCTAGCAGGGGACGAGAGAGTGATCAGGAATGATGGGGCCCAGGGCCACCTTCCAACTTTGGGGGATGCATCACCATTTCCCACGGGGAGCCCCAGGTGTCTATACTAGTGGGAAAGAAACTCGTAGACTTTTTAATTGACACCGGAGCTACTTACTCTGTTGCAAACCAGAAGCAAGAGATTCTGTCTCCAAAAACAGTGGTTGGAGTTGGAGTGGCTGCAGCCTCAAATAATAACCCTTTCTTATAACCACTTGCCTGTCAGTTGGGGATACCAATTCCAAACACAGCTAGCTTTCTTTATATGCCTGAGTGCCCTCCGCCACTACTCGGATGGGATTCACTGACCAAAGTGAGTGCTCGAGTGGCCTTCACAGCAGATAAATTGGACATTGAAGTTCCCCCAGAGCAGGCTTGTGCCCTGTGACCTAGGAAAAGAAGTCCAGTTGGAAATACCTGAAAAACATCCTCCAGAAGACAAAGCCAGAGGTATGAGCTGACGGGATTCCGGGGGAAGCTAGAAATGCTGAGCCAGTCCAGGTAAGAGTCAAGCCTGATGCAATAGTTCCTAATCTCAAGCAATACCCATTGAAAAGAGAAGCCCAGGAAGGTATAAAAGTACTACTAGACTCTTTCCTTAGATAGCAGTTAATTTGACCTTGTCGATCTCCATAGAATACCCCCATCCTACCGGTTTTAAAGCCAGGTACTGAAAGGGAGTGTGGATTTGTACAGGATTTGAGAGCCATCAATCAAATAGTAGAGGCTCTCCACCCAGTAGTACCAAATCCCTACACCTTGTTAACTACTCTATCTAGAGACCTTTGTTGGTTTACTGTGTTAGATCTGAAAGCTGCTTTCTATTGTGTGCCATTAAGCTTGGAATCCCAGGAAACATTTGTCTTTGAATAGGAGGATGCTGGGAATAAGATGAAACAACAATACTGCGGGGCTGTGCTCCCTCTCAGGGACTTAAAGATGCCCCCACCTGATTTGGGGAAGCTTTGCCAAGGACTTAAGAGTGTTACAGCTCCAAGACGGAGTACATTTGCACTATGTAGATGCTATCCTGATAGCTGGTCGATCAAAGGAAGCATCGGATCACAATACCATTTCAGACCCAAACTCCCTGGCAGACTGGACCGGGGATATGGTGTCTCAGGTATCACAGCCTACCATGAAGTATTTGGGGTTTGAATTGTCAAAAGGGCAGAGAAACTTATTGCCAGACAGAAGGGAAGCCTTATCCAAAGTGGCGGAGCCTACCACCAGGAGACCGCCGCAAGGGTTCCTAGGAATGGCAGGATTCTGCCATATTTGGATTGCCAGGTCTGGGACTTTCAGCGAAACCTTTGTGTGCAGCTTTAAAAGGCGGAGACCAAGAACTGCTAAGCTGGACAACTAAATGCCAGCAAGCATTCTGTAAAATAAAGGAGAAACTACTCACTGCCACCCCGGGACCCAGGTCTCCCAGGCATTAAAACAAAACAAAACAACAACAACAACAACAACAAAACACTTTTGACTTGTTTATTCATGAACGGCAAGGAGTGGGTCTAGGGATATTAACCCAGAACCTTGGTGACACCTGTTGCCTATTTCTAGAAACAACTTGATGCAGTAGCACAGGGTCTGCTTTGAACAGTGGCAGCCACTTGTGATTTGCTGCAAGAAGCGGAGGAGAAATCTACCTTAGGACAACCCACGACTGTACACAGCCCGCACTGTGTGTAGCCCTCCTAGGGCAGAAGGGGGGCTACTGGCTCACATCTGGGAGGTTAGGCAGATACCAGGCTATCTTACTAGACAACGGTAATGCACGGTTAAAAGCAGTCTCCTCTTTAAACAAATCATTGAGAAACTGTATTCTAGCTACCCTGATCTTACACATCAGCCTCTGGAGAATCTAGAATTGGAGCTGTTCACTGACAGAATAGCCTCATGGGCCAGGGACACAGAATGGCCGGGTGTGCTATAGTGACCTTACAAGAGGTACTGAAAGCTGAGGCCTTTCTTCCAGGTGTGTCTGCTCAACGATCAGAACTTATGGCCCTCACCGTGGCCCTACACTCAGGGAAAGGTAAACATATACACGGACTCTAGATATGCATTCTCCGTGGTCCATGCTCCACGGGGCTATTTGGAAGGAAAGAGGTCTGTTTACCTCAGGGGAAAAGGAGCTAAAACATGCTGGCGTAATACTTGCCTTGTCAGATGCTATCAGGCTGCCTCAAGAAGTAGCAGTCATCCCTTGCCCTGGGCATAAAAGGAATAATAACTTAATAGCAACAGGAAACTAGCAGATCATGTAGCAAAAGGGGTGGCAAGTTCCAGGCACCTAAGTAGTTATTGCAGCTCTTATGCCAAGTATTGATCCAACACTGTTTACACCCCAATATTCTTCAATGATCTGTCAAGAGCCAAAGAATGGGGTTTTCCTCCCAAACCATTACATCCACGGTATAATCCAGAGGCACCAGAGGAGCCGATGCTGCCACTCCAGAGGACTGGATTTATAATGAAGAAGGAGTTATCCCGATTCCAGCAAAAAGAACTATCACCTATTTTTCGAGCACTCACTATGAGAGGGACACCATGTACCAAAGGTCACGGAAGTACATTGTGGGTCCTAGCGCGAGAAAAACTATATGAAGAGTGACTCAAGAGTGTTTTGTTTGTGCCAACAGGCCCTCCACCGTTTAAGGGGGGCAGGGGGCACGAGGATCAGGATTGGGGAAGACTGGCAAATAGGCTTTAGTGTTATTCCCAAAGCCCAGGAAATTATCAATACCTGCTTGTGTCTGTGACACCTTCTCAGGGTGGGCTGAGGCTTTCCCTTGCGGAAGAGAAAGAGCACCTGAAGTAACTGAGGCCTTACTAAGGGAAATCATTCCCCGGTTTGGAGTGCCTTTCTCCAAAGTGACGATGGAAGCACCTTCATTGCTGAAGTGACTGAAGATGTAGCTAACACTCCAGGAATTGATTGGAGGCTATGCGCATCCTGGAGACTGCAGTCTGTGGGGAAAACTGAGGAAATGAACCATACCCTGAAGAAAACTCTAGTCAAGTTCTATCAAGAGACAAATCTAACCTGGGACAAAGCTCTGCCATTGCCCTGCTTAGGGTTAAGGGTAGCCCACAAATGCAAGCTTGGTTTGAAATACCTTATGAAATAATGTATGGGAGACCCTTCCTTAAAACCAACTGTAATCACCGTCTAGACAGTGAGCATATTATTACCGAATTGGAAACCATGAAATCTATTCAGTCCTCAGGAGTCACTCTCTCCAGTCTGCCTCGATCGGCTCCTAGTCCTCACAGATGCTCCCCGGCATCATATCAAGGGGACTGGGTACCCCTTAACATTGGAAAATACAGCACCCAGATACCCAGTTAAAGGCCAGTGGGATGGACTTTATCAAGTCTTGCCTGTTACCCAGTCTTCTGTTAAGTTACAGGGCATCTGACCTTGGATCCATCATTCCAGGGTGAAACCCATCATCATCCAAGAAGGTGATTCTCCATCTTCCCAAAAGAAGGCTGAGACTTCATGTCCCTGGGCACTGGAGCAAGACTGCTACCCTAACCAAGATTTTCCACCCCTCAGTTATACCTGTGAACCCACACAGACTTAAGATTGCTTTTTAAAAGGAAATAGTAAAATAAGTAATGTCTGATGTAGATTGTACTGCCTGGCCGTGTATTCTTCTCTTTCTTATTCACTGGATTCTTTTAATAATAGTTTATGGGCTAATGATGGCATGCCTCTTACCTAAAGGCTGGAACCATTTTCTGTGTAGCAAATAATCTAGATTACTCAGTATTTTAGACTAAGTACCAGGTTGTAACCATTAGTTAAGCCCTTTGGATTAGATTATAAAAATGATTGGTATTGTTTTTATCCTTTTAACCTTTCTGCTTGAACTGCCCATGTCACATGGAAAAGTGGAAAGCAAATTTCATTATTAAAGTTTCCCAAGCCCTTGCCTGGGAAGGACAACTGAAGGATTGCTGGGCAGGCCACCCAAATCCTCATACAAAATCCTCTTTACCTTGCTTAGCTCTCACCCCTCTCATAACCGATCCCTGGAACGAGGTGGAAGATATGGAACCCTCCTCCCAAGCTGCCTCAGTGGCCCCACATTATATATGAGCACGGAGCTAACGTATCCTGGGTGCCTGCAGACAACCATAATCAAACGGCCTGTAATTATATGGTAAAATGGGGTCCCTAACAAGGCAGCAATTTGTCAGGATTTAAGGAGAGGAACTATAAGAAGGGAAGGTTTATACCTATTATACCATCAAAAGGATTAATAATGTCCAAAACTGGGAGTTGGCATATAAAAGCCAAAAAATTGGAATAAGTGGAAGAAAACCTGCAACCCCCACCCCCTGCAAGTTACATGCTTTACATGAACCCTAAAAAGTGGGCCCTTTGCCTGCTTTCTGCCATGATCTTAACAAAACCTCAGAGAGTCCTAAAGTATTCCTACAGTTGCAGGCTCTACAGAGAACTTCCTGGGAAATTCTCTGTACCCAGAAGGATATATCCTAATCTGTGGAAGCCCAAGGAGCTGGTTACCTTTTCAAGGTTTTGACGATAGTATCTTTGATACTCAAGTCAGAATGTTCTGATGTGTAAATTCTGCCTGGATAAAGGGCCAGTGTACCCCAGGGTATTCACAGCCTGACAGTTCCATTTACCAGCCTACCCGTCACCATCGTAGTGAACGGGCACTAGGTATGGCCTTAGCCTGCTTAGGCTTAGCAATAGGGCTATGAGCTTCTTGGAGTGGGTTCGCCTGCCATGAAGCAGCTCTGTGTAACTTGACAGCTACAATAGAAGACCCGGCTAAGTCTACTGCTGCAGCGCTAGAGGCTGTCCAAATCTCCACGACACTTTGGCTAATGCGGTCAGGGACAACCAGATAGCCTTGGACTATCTCCTAGCAAGATGAGGAATGTACGTAATAGCTAACACTCTTGTGTATTTGCGTAAATACCTCAAACCAAATTGAGTCAAATATACAACAGCTTTATAATCAAGCAATTTGGCTACATAACATTAATAACCCACCTGCACAAAGCTTGGGGGAGTCAGTCAAGAGTTACTTACCTGAACAACAACAAAAAAAAAACGAAAAAAAATAACAAAAATAAGAGTTACTTACCTAAACTATCCTGGCGTCTGCCAGTTCTGAGTCCAGTAATAACCATAATAATACTACTCCTATTCAAACCAATAATACTTAAATTAATAGTCTCCTTTGTTCCCAAGCGACTACAAGCCACAGGACTGTTCTTCTCAGAAGCATCTGTCAAAAACCAAGTGTGCAACCTGTACTGGAACCAGACATCCCCCAACCTGGAACCAGAGAATATTTTCAGCTTCAAGCCAAAAGGATTCATTCCTTAAATCCTGATCAGTGCCCCCTGTCAGCAGGAAGTAGTTAAAGTGGTCGTTGCCCCTAATCCCTCAAGACTCAGGAATGTCCCAATTAAAAGGGGGGACTGAAACCAACACTTTCTCACCCCTTGAAACCACACTCACCAACCCATTTTTCAGAGTAGCCCCTTCCTTACTGGTTTATAGAAGTTTCCAGAAACTTCCATTTAAATGCCCCACCTCTTGGTGTTTATTTACAGGAGGCTTGCCCCCTCGAGAGAAAAGTTACTGTTTCTGAAGCCAGCTCAAACCAGTTCTAGTCACAGAGCATGCTAGGTCTCCATTTTAGGACCAAGCATAATTGCAACAGAGCATGCTCTGTTGAACCCTGCCTTTCCCAAGACGGATTGGCCTGCGGCATCTCATCCCATCTTTAGCCACTCCCTTAAGTCTGCCTTCCCCAGACAGTAACAAACCCCAGCACCCATTTTGTTCAGGGAGACTGTGCTGAGGCAAGCTTCCAGTCTCCTTGCTGGTGACCATGCAATAAACTCTTTCTTTCCTTGCCATCCCGGTGACTCGGTATTGGCTTCTGTGCGCATCTGGCAAACCGACCCTCTTGACGGTATAGAAGGAACTTCTAAGTGTGGGAGGCCCTGAGGTGCAAGGCATGGGACAGACACCATGCTGGTTGAGGCCCAAGGGCTGCGCTGACACCAAGGATGGCTGGTCACATCTGTTATCAACTGGAACCGTTACAGAGAAATCAGAGACACAGAACAGTCACGTAAAAGATCCAAAATACAGCTTCTGTGCAGTGGAGGCTGATAGGAAGCAAGCAGTCTGGCTGTAAGACCTGTGAAACTCTCTAAAAAGGTTATAGACTTTACAGTCAGGCAGACCTGGGTTTGAATCACCACCCTGACAATTACCGGTATGAGAGCTTGGGGTAAAATAGGGATAAAAGTACCCTATTTTTTACATGTGCAGGCAAATACTTCTGTAAAGGGTCAGATCGTCAGATTGTAGGCCATAAAATCTCTGTTGCAACTACTCAACTCTGTAGTATGAAAGCGGTTGTAGACAGATGAAATAACTTTATTTACAAAACTTTATTTACAGAAACAGACAGTGGGTTGGATGTGGCCCATGGGCCTTAGTTTGCTCAGCCTTAGTTTTGAAAATTAATTCAGATAATGCCAAAAAATGTTTTATAATAGTTACCAGCCCATAGTAAACATTCAATAAATTTTAGTTGTTATTATTATACCAACAAAATGACTATTTTTTAAACTCATTGGTTTAAGGTTCTAATGTGCCTACCATTGTTTTAAGTCTCATTATTTTACAGTTACAGTGCACATACTTGAGGGAAAATAATGCATGAATAAATGTTTCTTTACTTGAATTCTCCCTCACTGCTGTTATTTTTTTAAAACTTCTTTTGAGAGTTATTTTTCATCTGAAAACTGTCATTTTCTTTGAAATGTATAAATCAAAAGGAGCTGGTGAGAGCAGCTTTATAATGTATTTTAAATTTTTCTATTACTACATATTCTTGTTTTAGTAATAATATAAAATAGTAAGAACTGTAGATGCTACAAATCAAATTTTCCTTGACCCCAACATCTCAATTAATAAACATGGAATGTATAAATAATCAGCTTTATCACTTAATTGCTATCCTTGTAGTCATTTATAGTCTTGTTTATTTGGGCCCACACAGCACCTTCCTGCCTTTCTTTTGTGAACAGTGTTCCTTGTCTTCTGGGAGTTGATCCCTTCCTCAGTGCCCTTAGGATCCACCAGACTTGGTGGGAGCACTAGATCCAAACCGTGAACTATGAGGGTCACTTGCTTCTGCCGACCTTGTTTCCAGTTGTTGGGAGAACATTTGTCAGACAGGATGGAGCTGAAAAATAGAGGACAGCTGAGGCCAGGGAAGGAGGGACAGAAGTTTATGTTGATTGAGTCCTAGTCCCAATTATCCTAAGGTCCAGATGCGCCTCTGTCCTCCCAGTAGTTTATTACGAGAGACAACAAATTCTGTCTTTGCCTAAGTAAGCTTCACTTGAGCTTGGACAATGACATCACCCTTGGATGATGTGAATAACCTGCATTTGTCTTATCCCAAGAAAAACTTCCCCGTCTTCTGCTCACTAGATGCATGACAACTTCCAGAGAGTGTAGCCCATTTGGTACTGAGCTTGCCTTGATGTTTTACACTTCTTTCATCCAGAAGGCCAGATGGAACCAACAGGGTTAAGAAGAGAATGACTTTAAATGACAGGGAATGGTTTTTGCATTTTTTAAAAATAAGTGATACAATTGGAGACAGGGAACCCAACTAGGGGGAGGAGGAGAAAATTGTAAGCTGATATTGCTAGGTTAAGAGAAATCATGGATTATATTATAGCAAGTGGCCTGTACTCACCTCATAATATTAGGACAACCTAATGAAAAAGGAATAGCAATTCTATTATATTTTTTTAAAGTTCTGCTTTAGTTTCCAGGGGTTCAGCACGTGGGCATTTGGTGAGTAGATAGCAAAAATGGCCACACATTTGGCACAATGGTCTCCTTTCTTCCTGTATCCCCCTGAGCAAATTGTGGATTTTCAGAGATTAACATATGAAGTGTCCTAAAGGGTTAGAGGAGCCAATGGTCCAAATGTATCTCCATCTGTTGTTCAGGCAACAGAGTATGAAGAAATAAGCAGGGCTTCTTGGAGCCAGAAGATCTGAGTTCAAGCTCTGCTTCAACTATTTATTTAAGTAGATTACTTAAGGTTTTTAAGCCTCAGTTTCCTCTTCTGTGATATTGACATGGTACAATTATCTATTTAACATGAATGAACAGGATAATGTAGGTGAAAGTACAGATATAATTTTTCTTTAGGAGGTATCAGGGATTGAACCCAAGACCTCGCACATGGGAAGCAGGCACTCAACCACTGAGCTACATCTGCTCCACAATGAGACTTTTTTCATTTGTTTGTTTGTTTTTAGGAGGTACCGGGGAACGAACCTGGGACCTCCTACATGGGAAGCAGGTGCTCAACCACTTGAGCTACAGCTGCTCCCCTAAAATATTCTTAACCATTTAGCTTAGAAAGAAACTTCTATAGTGAATAACCACCTTCAGTTTCAAACCCTCCAAGGGTACCAGAGAGTTACACATTAGTTTGTGTCTTCTGTGATTAGCTTCCATGAGGAAATGGACATTCTGAAGAGGCTAGGGGAGGGGTTGTTTTGGAAGGGGGAGTACAGTAAGAGGAAGGAAGACTGATGGAATTCCAAAGGAAGATGAAATCAGACATTTAGGGAGTTGCTTGTAAGTCCTTTATATCTGTCAGTGGTGAGGACGACAGGGTTGTGGAAGAAAGGGTGCCCGGAGAATACAGGAGAAGAATCTGGAGGTCATTGAAGAGCAGCTTTTTGATTTTCTAAGACTCAACCAGGGAGAAGGGGTTCCTGTACCCTGAAGCACCCACTAGGTTCCCTCTTTCCCCCTGTGACACCCTCTACTAACCAGGGCATCTAAGGCAGGAGAAGGTGGCCAGAGATTAGCAGGGGTCCTTAACCTTTTTTGGTCCACGGACCCCTTTACCAGTCAGGTGAAAACCATGGACCCCTTACTAAGTTCACACTATACTGTATTATTTAATAAATATATCACACCTGCACCAACACATCCCCACAAGAATGTTTTTTTTTTTTCCTGATGTTTATTGTATTTAGTCCCCCCCACCCCTCGTTGTTTGTACTCACTGTCTGGTCTCTGTGTCTTCATTGTGTGCTCATCTTCTCTTTAGGAGGCACCAGGAGCTGAATCTGGGACCTCTCATGTGGGAGAGAGGCGCACAGTCACTTGCGCTACCTCCACTCCCTGCTTTATTGTGTCTCTCATTGTGTTTCCTCTTTGTGTCCCCTTTGTTGTGTGATCTTGTTGTACCAGTTCACCAGGCCAGCCCGTCGCACCAGCCCATCACGCCAGCCCACTGTCTTACCCGTCTTCTCTAGGAGGCACCAGGAACTGAACCCAGGACCTCCCGTGTGGTAGGCAGGAGCTCAATTACTTGAGCCATATCCTCTTCCCAATAATGTTTTTTTGAATTTCAATTCAAGCTCATTGACTCCTTGTTAAGAGCCCCTGGACTAGAGGGTCCTGTTTTGCTGAAGGCCATAACCTCCATAGCCACACCTGTCCCAGGAAAGGAGCACGCCTTGGCTCAGAGCCAGCTGTAGTCGACCAAGCTGTAAAGCAGATGCTGTTGACCTAGGGTTTTCTGAGAGGCACCGTGGAGCCGTCTGCCAGGAAGCGCCATTGCGAGGCAAAGAAATAGACCAGACACCTAAGTTCATAAAAACTAACAAGTGTCTGATCCTCCCAGCAGCTTGCTTGCACAGCTGTAGTGGTTGCTTGTGGCAGCTCCTTCACCCACTTGCTTGCCAGACCTAACACTCAGGAGAACATTCTTTCATAGAGGGAACCAAACACCAGCAGGAATTATTTCCAAGAGCGATTTGAGAATGCTCTTCCTCTCAAGATTCCTTGATCCAACTACATTCATCTTACTAATACTCTTATGTCAGAGACTGAATTTCAGACAACAAAACTCTATTTTCCAGAATCTTCCACATTGTAACTGTCTATTAATTACTTCCTCTTGTCAGCTGGCAGCACACACAGGGCCTAAATGTTTAGTCTGAAGTTTGTATAATCATTCTTCTGCTTCATCACGACTCCCCAGAATTATTTAGCTCTGAAGGCACCACCACAGAGGCTGAACTTTTCAGTTTCTTGTAATAATGTATTATCAGATCTGTATTCATAATGCCTGGCCCTGGGGTGGAATCGAACCTTTATGCAATACTCATCTTTTGAACAAGTTCCCGATTTCTACAGCTACTTCTCAGGCTCCTGGGTGCAGCACCTGATGAATGGTTCTTGGGTGCAGTAGAGGACAGGGAAGAGGGAATTTCCACACTTCCTGAGGCGGGAGCACTTCACACTCTATTTTCCACACTGGCCCTGTCCAAGTTACTACAGGAAAGAGAGGCAAGGAGACCCCACAGTGACCTTGTACGCCCCCCTTCCATGGCCTAGACCTCCACTGGGCTTGCCTAATGGGAAAGGACTCCTGGCTTCAAGATAAAAGATAGGAAGAGGAGGCCCAAAATGGCTCAGAGGGAAAGGGCTCTGAGCTGGCTGGCATGGAAAAACTTCTAGCCCCAACCGTCAAGGCCCTCTCCAGTCCTATGCACTGGCTATTTCTAGCTCTATCTGCAATTACTCATCATCCCAAAACTTCTTTTCAGCCAGATTGACTTACTCGTCTCACTGTCATCCACACGGATCTTTCATCACCTCTGTGATCCCGCCCATGCCTTCTGCCTGCCTGGAATGCCGCCACTCAATATTCATCTCGAATCCACCTCTCCAGAGAGATTTCCCTTTCCTGCCAGCCTCAAACAACTCTTGCCTCCTGAGACAATTCTATACATTCCCTTTTAAAATCAGGCATGCTTTGTTCTCTGACTCTCTTATTGTTATCTTAAAGTGGCATCCGCATCTTTTATGGTTACTTAATTTAGCATTGTTTGCTGCCTTTTCTTTACAAATATAAGTTTCTTGAAGGCAAGGATCTTACTTTATTATCTTCACATCTCTCACAGCATTAATGACAACATCACACCCAGAGTTCATAGCTCCGTTGCCTTCCCAGCAAAAGCCAGGTAAAAAACCAGTGGCTCAGCCCTTTAGTAACAGTAAAGTTCATTTATTAATTGATACTGTGGTTTTAGGGGTAGCAGTCTGAACACTGTAGCCTACTTCCTGAATGTGTATAGGAAACAGTTCTATTTGCTAGACTGAAAGCCAACTTGTTCTCTACTCTCTGTGAAAAGGGGAATTAGTCACAGTTACTGAAAAGAGAATATATTCAAAGTAAATATCAGCACATGAAATATCAGCCTTTCACTCAAAATCTGAACACCCACATGAGACTGGATTGGTAAATATTTACCGTAACTTTTGGTAAAAATATTGGCTTCCGAAGCTATGTTGCTGCCAAAATACTCCTTTCCTGCATTCCCAGGGTTCTGGCCTATGGCTGGCAATGTGGCCTCTGCCTTAAGTTAACCTCACAGCAAGGGGAAAGCTTTAGATGTACTTATGTGTATGTAGTATGGAGGGAAAAACATGAAGAGGTGAGGAGGAGGAGGGAGGGAGGGAGCCAGGGAGGGAGCCAGGGAGGTACAAGAAACTTGAAAAAGTATAAAAAAGATAACATGGCTAATGACAAAATGTCTACTAGATGTGTTAAGTAAAACATCAACTTAACATGTGCAAAAATCTTATAAAGAGCCTGGGCACAGATGAGTAATCGACAAGCTGACAAGTTCACAGCTTCACTCTGCTCCCAACTATGGAAACACCCACTGTCACCACAACAGTTGGGGGCCACATGACAGCCTCATGCACTCATTCTTATGAAATCACAAGGAAGATCCTGGAAGAACTGGAATTCTCACCAAGGTCATGCCTACCCTCCACCCCGTCAAAGGCCAGCCGCCCACTCTCCCCTTGTCTTCTAGCTCCCGAGCCCACTACACGACCTCTATCTTCATGTTGAATAAACCTGGGTGCAGAACATGGCACTTTTTGGAGTTCTCCAAAGAAATCCACTAAAATAAAACCATTAGGAGTGGGGAGTGGATGTAGCTCAGTTGTTGAGCGTCGGCTTCCCATGTACAAGGTCCTAGGTTCAATCCCTGGTACCTCCTAAAAAACAAAAAGAAAAAAACCATTAGAAGTGGTGTCACCTTAACCAAAGACATTATAGAAGAGTGAGAGAAAGTGAGGAAGTTATATTGCATATCTCACAGCAACAATTTGTCCCAGTAAATACTTCTCTTCTTCCTGAAGGCCCTTTCTTGCCACTTGGCCACTGTGAGTTAGTCTCTCTGCTTCTTCCCCCAGGGGAGTCAAGCATCCTGCTGCATGCACTGCCACCACCAGGTCATGCCAGGGGTAGGATTGGCGAGGAGTCCCATCCCACCCCAGCCCTTCTAGGATGATGGCTCTGCATTAATCTAAGTGACCCCTCTCTGTCAGGTGAGATTTTAGGACATGACGAGGTGTTTGTGGCCTTAATCTTTCTGCAAATCAGACTGTCCAGATTCTTCAGTCCATGCTTCTACTTGGGAGCCTCAGTAAGTCTTAAAGCCAGCTGAGCCTCTGGAATAAGACATGAGACCATTGCCGGGGGTAGATCATTGTTGGAGGCAGGGGTTTGTGTGAGGGCCACGGAAATCCAGGGAGTGTGGAGAACAGTCATGCCCTTCCCTCTCTGTCCTGTCCCTCTCTTTCCAACTCCAGCCCAGCCTGAATCCTTACACAAGTGATTGGATATGAAAAATGATGAGCACATAATTTATGGGGCCCAATGCAAAGGGAAAATGAGGGGTCCCTTGTTAAAAAAAATTATTAATTTAAAGACCATAGGAACAGAGTATTAAACTAAGGAGGGAGGCAGTGCTTCTGAGCATGGGAACATCCTAAGTGAGGGGCCCGGTGCAACTACCAAGCTGAACCTGAAGCTGGCCAGATCAGAGAAGCCACACGAATAGCAGCCATGTGTGGCCAGTTACCATGCAGACCAATAGCAAACGCACGTTTCATAATAATCTGTTTGAAAATATGTAACCATGACTATCTTAGTTTGCCAAAGGGCTGCTGATGCAAAGTACCAGAAATGGGTTGGCTTTTATAATGGAGATTTTGTTTAGGGTAAAACTTACCCTTCCTAGGCCATGAAACATCCAAATCAAAGCACCATCAGAGATGCTTTCTCACCAAAGTCAGCTGCTGGTGAACCTGATGTCCTGCCATGTGGCGAAGATGGCGGCTGATCTCTCCTGAGGTCTCTGTCTTCCTCTCCAGAATCTACCATCTGCCTGAGTTCAGCTGTGGGTAACCAGGCATAGGGCTTGTCTCTTTCTGGGCCTTTTATCTCAGTTTCAGCCACTCTGCTTTCTTCTCAAGTTCAGCTGTGAGCTGTCAGACACATGACTCATCTGTTCAGCTTTGAGCTGTTCCGTGGGTCCACCGTCTTGAGGGCTTCCTGCTTCAGCTTTGGGTGCCAGTGATCCTTGAGTCCTTTCTCTCACATGGCCAGGTCAAAATGGCAGCTTCCTTCCTCTGCATCTCTCTCTGTTAATATAAAGCTCCAGTAAGAGAGTGGAGACCCAACCTGAGTCACGTCTCACTGACTTGGTCCAATTAAAAGAGCCCCACAAGACAGAGCAAGATGGCATCGATGTAAGTGGGCATTCACCAACTCTCTAAAAAAAAAATGGCTGAGAAAGGGCAAGGTCCTGCCTGAGTGAGCTGTTTTGGGAACCCACAGAGCAGGAGGCTTTAGGGCATTGATTTGGAGGGAACTGAACAAAGAGATAAAAAAGCCCAAGGGAAAACCATGTTGCTGTCTTGTTTCTTGTTTGCTGTGTTTCCCCCCTTTTTTTTCGTATGCCAATTTTGTCGACCTTTGCTAATTCTTTTCCTACCTTCATCTTCCTATCTTCTTTTTTTTTTTTTTTTTTAAGATTTTTATTTATTTATTCATTTGTCCCCCCCTTGCTGCTTGTGCTCGCTGGGTCAGCTAACCACGCCGTGCGGGCGGGCCTGCCTTCACCAGGAGGCCCTGGGAACCGAACCCAGGGCCTCCCATATGGTAAACGGGAGCCCCACTGATTGAGCCACAGCCGCTTCCCTTTCTTCCTATCTTCTGCTTTCTGATTTTGTTCTTACACTCCACCTCTCTTTGTTTAGTCTTCAATTTTTCTTGTTTTTATTTCTATCCCCTCTATTCTCTGTTTTCTTTCTTTTTTTAACTTTTTTTCTTATTGTCTTGTCTTTTCTCTTTCCCTCTCTTCTTATCATTCTGGCCTGTTAATTCATTCTAGATATTTTTCTCTATTTGGTTTTTCATTTCATTGTTTGTACCCCACTTCTTTATTCTTATTCCTCTGCCCTTCTTACATGAGGTAATTATTCATTTTCCTAGGTCTTATACAGTTCCTCTTCTATCTTTTACTATTATTATTACTATTATCTTTTTTCTCTTCTTACCTCTTTCTCTTTCTCTGGCCCTAATCTTTTTCTTTCAAGGGAATATAGACAACAGCAAGGAAATAGAATAAGAGGAACAATGTGTCAAAGAGAAAACTTACCACATATACAAAAACAGCAACTAAATAAAACCCCATAGTAGAACAGAAAGTAACCAACTGAATAAATCCATCAAGATAAGGAGATGCCTAAACACCAATAAAAAATTATAAACCATACTAAGAAACAGGAAGACATAGCCCAGCCCAATGAACAAATTAAAAACCAGGAAGAGATGCAGACCATGGAATAACTAATCAGAGCTGTCCAAACAAATATGATGAACCAACTTAATGAAGTGAAGGAAAAGATTTAGGATATT
Organism: Tolypeutes matacus; assembly: GCA_026826555.1. Taxonomy (NCBI): domain Eukaryota; kingdom Metazoa; phylum Chordata; class Mammalia; order Cingulata; family Chlamyphoridae; genus Tolypeutes; species Tolypeutes matacus. The sequence continues at coordinate 50,005,137 of JAKSZT010054030.1, forward strand.
AAGAAGACACTGGTAGAACATAAGAAATTGTAAACATACATAAAAAGATAGCAAATATGATGGTGATGAAAGGCAAAATCCAAGAAATCAAATATACACCGGAAGCACATAACAGCAAATTTGAACAGGCAGAGGAAAGAATTAGCCATGTGTAAGACAGTACAACTGAAATCAAACAGATAGTAGAACAGATAGTTACAAAGATAGAAAAAAATCCAGCAGGGACTTAGGGATCTGAACAACAACACAAAACACACAAACATATGCATTATAAGCATCCCAGAGGGAGAAGAGAATGGAAAGGGGACAGAAGGAGAGTTGGAAGAAGTAATAGCTGAAAACTTCCCAACTCTATTGAGGGAGATGGATGTACATGTCCAGGAAGTGCAGCACACCCCAAACAGTATAAATTCCAACAGGCCTACTCCAAGACACATGCTTCTCAAATCGTCCAATGCTCAAGACAGAGAGAATACTGAAAGCAGCAAGAGAAAAGAGAACCATCACATACAAGGGAAGCTCAATAAGATTAAGTGCTGATCTCTCATCTGAAACCATGGAGGCAAGAAGGCCAGGGTATGACATAGTCAAGGTGCTAAAAGAAAAAAACTTCTACCCAAGAATCCTCTATCCAGCAAAGCTGTCAATAAAAAATAATGAGAATTCAAAATATTCACAGATAAACAGGAATTAAGAGAGTATGCCATGGGAAGCGGCTGTGGCTCAATCAGTAGGGCTCCCGTTTACCATATGGGAGGCCCTGGGTTCGGTTCCTGGGGCCTCCTGGTAAAGGCAAGCCCGCCCGCACGGCGTGGTTAGCTGACCCAGCGAGCACAAGCAGCAAGGGGGGGATAAATGAATAAATAAATAAAATCTTTAAAAAAAAAAGAGAGTATGCCAATAAGAAACCTGTTCTTCAAGAAATACTACAGGGAGTGCAGCAGGTTGAAAGGAAAAAACAGGAGAGAGAGTTGGAGGAGGGTGTAAGAAAAAATTAAAAACAAAAAAACAAAAAAGAGAATGAAAACAATATATGAAATACATAAACCCAAAGAAAATATTGCTAATGTAAGTAATTCCTTAACAGTAATAACACTGAATGTCAGTAGATTAAACTCACCAGTCAAGAGACATAGATTGGCAGAATGGATAAGGAAATATGACCCATCTATATGCTGTCTACAAGAAACCCATCTTAGACCCAGGGATTCAAGGAGGCTGAAAGTGAAAGGCTGGAAAACAATTTTACAAGAAAACAACAACCAAAAAAGGTTGGGAGTAGCTATACTAATATTGGACAAAATAGACTTTAAATGCAAAACTATTTTAAGAGACAAAGACAGACACTATATATTAGTAAAATGGGTAATCTTTCAAGAAGAAAGAACAATCATAAACATTTATGCACCTAACCAGGACACCTCAAAATACATGAGGCAAACACTGGAAAGGCTAAGTAGAGAAATAGATGCCGCTACAATTATAGAGGAGAATTTTAATACACCATTGTCACCATTAGACAGGACATCTCAACAGAGAATCAATAAAGAAACAAAGACTTTGAAGAATACATTAGAGGATCTGGACCTAATAGACATATACAGAATACTACACCCAAATACAGTGGGATATACTTTCTTCTTGAGTGCACATGGATCATTCTCCTAGTTAGACCACATACTAGGCCACAGAACAACTCTCAATGAATTCAGAAAGACTAAAATTATACAAAGTAATTTCTCTGACCACAATGGAATGAAGCTGGAAATCAGTAAGGGCCAGAGAACCAGATTAGACACAAAGATATGGCAGTTAATCAATACATTCTTAGACAAACAGTGGGTTAAGGAGAAAATTACAAAAGAAATCAGTAACTACCTTGAAACGAATGAAAATGACAACATAACATATCAAAACCTATGGGATGCAGCAAAAGCTGTACTGAGAGGGAAATTCATAGCCATAAACACATATATCAAAAAAGAAGAAAGAGCTAAAATTGAAAACCTAACTGCACACCTACAGGAATTAGAAAAAGAACAACAAACTAATCCCAAAGGAAGTAGAAAGAAGGAAATAACAAAGATTAGAGCAGAAATAAATGAAATAGAAAATTAAAAACACTAGAAAAAATAAACAAAACCAAAAGCTGGTTCTTTGAGAAGATCAATTAACTTGACAAACCCTTAGCTAGACTAACAAAGAAAAAGAGAAAAGATGCAAATACATAAAATAAGAAACGAGGAAGGGGTATCACCACTGACCCCACAGAAACAAAGAGTATCATAAGAGGATACTTTGAAAAATTATATGCCAAAAAAAAAAGGATAATTTAGAAGAAATGGACCAATTTCTAGAAATACACAAGCAGCCTACACTGGCAAAAGAAGAAATTCATGAACTCAACAGACCAATCACAAGTAATGAGATTGAATTTGTCATCAAAAACCTCGCAACCAAGAAGAGCCCAGGACAAGGCGGCTTCACAGGTGAATCCTATCAAACATTATGAAAAGAACTAACACCAATCCTACTTAAACTCTTCCAAAAAATAGAAGTAAAAGGAACACCGCCTAACTCATTCTATGATACAAACATTACCCTAATACCAAAGCCAAAAAAGATGCCACAAGAAAGAAAAATTACAGACTAATCTCTCAAATGAAACTAAATGCTAAAATCCTCAACAAAATACTTGCTAATCATATTCAACAACACATCAAACTATTATACACCATGACCGAGTGGATTTCATCCCTGGTAAGCAAGGATGGTTCAACATAAGAAAATCTGTCAACGTAATACACTACATAAACAGATCAAAAGAAAAAAAATCACATGATCATCTCTATAGATGCAGAAAAAGCATTCGACAAAATACAGCACCCTTTCCTAATAAAAACACTGCAAAATGTAGGAATAGAAGGAAACTTCCTCAACATGATAAAGGGTATATACGAAAAACCCACAGCTAACATTGTATACAATGGTGAAACCCTAAAAGCTTTCCCTTTAAGATTGGGAACAAGACAAGGATGCCCACTATCACCGCTCCTATTCAACATTGTGTTAGAAGTACTTGCCCAAGCATTTAGGCAAGAAAAAGATATAAAAGGCATCCAAATTGAAAAGGAAGAAGTAAAAATTTCACTATTTGCAGACAACATGATCCTATACATAGAAAGCCCTGAGAAATCTACAACAAAGCTTCTAGAGCTTATAAAGGAATTCAGTAAAGTCACAGGTTATAAGATCAATGCACAAAACTCAGTAGCATTTCTGTACACCAATAATGAGCAATCTGAGGAGGAAATAAAAAAAAAAATCCCATTTACAATAGCAACTAAAAGAATCAAATACCTAGGAATAAATTTAACTAAAGATGTAAATGACTCATACACAGAAAACTACATAACACTGTTAAGGAAATCAAGGAAGACTTAAATAAATGGAAGAATATTCTCTGTCCATGGATGGGAAGACATCATTAAGATGTCTATCCTACACAAACTGATCTACAGATTTAATGCAATTCCAATAAAAATCAACAAAGTATTTTTTACTGAATTGGAAAAACTATGAAATTTATTTGGAAGGGCAAGAGGCCCTGAATAGCCAGACATATTGAAGAAGAAAAATTAAATTGGAGGAATCACACTACCTGACTTTAAAACATACTACAAAGCTACAGTGGTCAAAAGAGCATGGTATTGACACAAGGATAGAAATACAGACCAATGGAACCACATTGAGAGTTCTGATATAGATCCTTGCCTATACAGTCATCTGATATTCGACAAGGCCACCAAGCCCACTCAACTGGGAGAGAATGGCCTCTTCAACAAATGGTGCTTGGAGAACTGGATATCCACATCCAAAAGAATGAAAGAGGAACACCATCTCACACCTTATACAAAAATCAACTCAAGATGGATCAAAGATCTAAATATAAGAGCCAAGACCATAAAGACCTTGGAAGATACTGTAGGGAAATATCTACAGGACCTTATAATAGCAAATTGTTTCATGAACTTCACACCCAAAGCACAAGCAGCGAAACAAAAAAATAGATAAATGGGACCTCCTCAAAAGTAAAAACTTATGCACCTCAGAGGATTTTGTCAAGAAAGTGAAAAGGCAGCCTACCCAGTGGGAGTAAATAAGACCCTAAAATCCAGAATATATAAAGAAATCCTATACCTTGAAAATAAAAAGACAAACAACCCATTTAAAAAATGGGCAAGTGATTTGAACAGACACTTCTCCATAGAAGAAATATAAATGGCTAAAAAGCACATGAAAAGATGCTCAACATCACTACCTATTAGGAAAATGCAAATCAAAACTACAATGAGATACCATCTTACACCCATTAGGCTGGCGGCCATTGAAAAAAACAGAGGACTACAAGTGTTGTAGAGGATGTGGAGGAAGGGGATCCCTCATCCACTGATGGTGGGAATGTAAAATGGTCCAGCCATTGTGGACAGTTTAGCAGTTCCTCAAAAAACTAACTATAGAACTGCCATATGATCCAGCAATTCCACTGCTGGGTATATACCCAGAAGAATTGAAAGCAAGGACGCAAACAGATACATGCACGCCAATGTTCATAGTGACATTATTCACTATTGCCAAAAGTTGGAATCAACTCAAATGCCCATCAACAGATGAATGAATAAACAAAATGTGGTATATACATACAATGGAATATTACTCACCTTTAAGAAGGAATACTGTACTAACATACAGGATAACATGGATGAATCTTGAGGACCTTATATTGAGTGAAGCAAGCCAGATATTAAAGGACAAATATTACATGACCTCTCTGATATGAATTAAGCAAATTGAGCAGACTCAGAGAGCTAGAGTATGGAAGATAGGTTTACAGGAAATAGAAAGGGAGAAGAAGGTTGTGAGTCAACACCCATATGTTGGATAAGGTGGAAGTGAGTAGTTGTGCAGTGAAGGGATATGACAGGGGTGTAGTGATACTATTGGGTTGAGCCATGCAGTTTGACAGAGGGGTAGGGTGGAAAGGGTGGGTTGGACGGTCCACTGAACTGGGGGGAGGGCTGAGGGAGGGAGCAGGTGAACACTGGGGATTGGTGGGTATGTGATTGAAACTACAATGTTGGGAAAGCTCTTTAGGCAATATGACAAGGAAGAGTTACTGGTTTAGGGTGTTGGATGTGGGGGGCATTCGGGACAGGGCACACCTGGGACAGTCCTCTAGAGAATGTGCGAGTGATCATTTTGTCATATTGTATTGTACCAGTGGGTGGAGACCCACACAATGAGCCGGAAGGAGTTGGACTCCCATCCTGGGGAGGCCTGAGATGTTCCTAAACAGAGAGGTGGGTGTCTCTCAAGAGCATGGGCGGTTTCTAATTGGGGAGGACAGATCAGTGTGTCAAGTCCTCAGTGTTGTTGTAAGTATCTATGAATCTTCTTCAAGGAGTGAAGCCTGGTGGTCGCCATGGGCCCCAAAGGGAGGGGGAATTTAAAAAAAGGACTCCACACCCATAGAAATGGATTAGTTAAAAAATATAGTCTTCTTAGGGGATTCACCAAATTCAAACTGTCAAAATGACATAAACACTGCTTTGTATAATACAACGAAATATATTGTTTTAACTGTTGTAGGATTTACTTTGTTGAACAGCATGTCCATAATGGAACCAAGTCTGTTCACAGGTAAACAGGCTTCAAAGGCCCCGTGGCAATTCAGCCATTCACAGATTCTGATTTGAAGAGGATACGGTTGATGCAAGTCAAAAAGACATTGCCTTCAACAGTACCAACCACGAGCAGCAAGAGCGGATTTAAGAGCTGAAAGTCTCCTTCCTTCTATTTAGTTCAGGACAGACTAATTGGGATTATACTGTGGGTCATAGCATATTATTAGAAGCAGTTCCCAGACTTCGTAATTTCCAAGAAATTTAGGAGATGGATGTAAAGTTGACACAGTTTAATTTTGCCATGTAAGGGCCTCAAAAAGAGAAAGGATGTTTAACAAAATACACAAAAAGAACATCATTTAAAAATGCAGTCCTTAAAATTAAGTGACTTTAGAATTATTAAAAACTTGCGCTGTTGCCATTTTTCCTGATTTAGTCAGAAATGGTGAAAACTTTTCCTCCAGCATCAACATGGTTGACTGACGGACACTTATGAGCTATGGGTTTGGGGGTCAGTGGGTACTGGAATGACTTTATCATGAACAATTCCTCAAGATCCATGGCCAATTCTTTGCTTTGGAAGAACAATTCCTTCCATACTGTCCAGATGTTAGCTTCCCCCCCTCCCTCAGCTCCCTGCCCCACTCCTTAGAGATCTTGGTCCAAGCCCAAAATCTACGTCCTTGGACCCTCAGAAACCCTTCTCAAGGTGTTGGCATTCAGGAACTGGGTTCGTGAAAACGGTGCCGCGGATGAGAAAGAAAGAATAAGACAAAGAGAAGAAAAACTGGGATCAGGGGACTCTCCTTCCGTTATGGAGGGTAGAGCCCAGCCACCTCACAAAGTGTGGCTTTTATTTTGGCTTTAGAACAAAGAAAATACACATGCGCATGTGCAAGGGTAATAGATACTTAACAATTACACATGAGCTGAAATCAACAAGTCTTAAAGGTCAATGACCCAGCTCTTTTACATTTCTGCAATTTACAGGCATTGTCTCAGAATGTTTCCCCTCCAAGCTCCTAGAGCATGAGACTGGACGGCTTGTTTCTGTGGACACCTGTGCCTCGCTTCTCTCTTTGCCTCCCTGTTCCAGTATTCACATGGAATGTCTCTGATTAAGTCCATCCATTGCTTCAATTTAAAAGAATCTATTTATATCAGACACTTCAGGATTTAGGCAACTTTATTGAGATTTAGGGAGTCACTTTGTTGGGCATGGGGGTTCTTTTACCATCTTCCCAATCCCACCTCCATTTTGCCCTTCCATTTCTTATCACCCTGGAAAACAGTTAAATCCCTTTCCTTTGGCAGAACAGCTCCCAAGCAGATCCTTTGAGTACTTAGCTACCACTATGTAGTTTCCAAACTAATAAGATTTGCTCCCTAAAGGAATTCTGGTAGATTTAATGGAATTAATTCCTCTCCACCCCCTACCCCCCATTATATTTCATTCACAAATTCTACACACTCATTGAAGCTTTCCCTGATGATTTTAGATTTTAGCTTTCAATGACACCCTGCTTGCCTGAAGTTATGCACTGCTAAGAGTCTTCACCACCTCACATAATCTTGTGTCCTATGTTCTTTGCTAGGGTTTCATCTTTCATCTTTGTCTTTTCTGCTCAATTAGTTTGTAAAATATTCACAAGTCAGGGACAGTAATTCTTACCTCTAATCATTCATTCAGCAAACAAGCCTTTGGGTGTCTACTGTGTAAAAGGCACACTAACACAGATGACATGGCATCTGCCCTTGAGGAGCTCATAGCCTAGGAAGGGAGGGAAGCAGAAATAAAATAAATGAATTACAATACACTATGGCAAGTGCTACAGTAGAGAAATGAACAAAGAGTATGGAAGCCCAGAAGAGGAAAAACTAACTCTACCCAAGGATGTTGGAAAAAGTCTCTGAAGGATGTGGAATTGTTCCTAGGGGAAGGACATTCCAGGCAAAAAGACTAAAATATATAAGCCAAGCAATCTGCTTAAAATTATATATGGAAAAGACTAAAAAGTTCATTGTGACTTGGGCATGGAGTGTCTAGAATTGATGGGAAAGAAATAAGGACAGCTTGTCAGAACAGGCTAAAAAACTTCTGAATTCCTCATAAGTAGCCTACTGCTGAATATATAATGTGCACAGAGTAAATAACAAGAATTTACATTTGTAGAGCACTTTACCACCATCAATGAACATTTACATTCATTATCTTTGGTCTTACAACCTTGTAGATATATGACATTCCCCCCAATTTACAGGTGATAAAATTGAGGCTCAGAGAATTTTAGTGATGTGTCCCAAGTCACCCAGCTCAATAACAGCAGGTTGAATTCTAATCCAGTCAGCTCTCCTAATTCTAAATTTAAAACTTATTCCACCACCTAGATCACAGTGAAAAGGCCCATGGCTACCATTGTTACAAAGCCTTGTAGAATGAGTAGCAGTACACTTTCATGCAGAGTGAACAAGCTTGACAGCCATGGTATCCAAGGGTAAGCCGTGGTTCTATCACTTACAGCTCATGTGACTTCAGGAAAGTGACAAAATTATGTGACAAACCCTTCCTCACAGATTGTTGATGAGATCAAAGTATACAGTCTCTCCATAAGTTGTAAGTCACTATATGAATGTTGAAAAGCTATTTTTAAGGGACTGCTCAACAGAAAGAGAAACCTTTAATTGCACATTACCTTTCAAAAGACCAATATAGAATTAAGTTATACCAAATATTTTTATTTTGGCCCATGTAGTCTGATGTGCCCTAAAGGCTATTCATTCTTCCTTATTTTTCCTGGACTGTACTTTATGGGCTCAGCTTTATTTCTAAAATGAATTATAAACTCACATATGAATCATTTGCTGTCCTCATTTCACACCACAAGGTCTATTTTAGGGGCTGGGGGTGGGGGTGGAATTGACAGATTATAAGCTTCTATTAAGAATTTGTTATTTATTCAGATAAAATGGCTTCTTTCTCTATGGACTTCACTTTGGAAGGAATTGGTTGAAAAATGCTATTTCCCAAGATCTTTGTGCCATTAAACTACTGCCACTAGGGGTGGGGGTAGAGGACACAATTCCATGCAAATGTCAGTCAGATCTGCCAGCACCCGCCCTACTTGCAGGCCTTTTGTCAACTTGCTCACCAAGTGTTTACATTCAGAAAAGCCAAGCGATCTGCTGAAAATTAAAAATTACCTCTAAGACCAAAACAATGGTGAAGTAATGACATAAACACAGTGGTGAAAATAAGATAGGGACCCTCATGATGCACCAAAACTCACATTGCCACCCACCCACCCTAGCCAACCACACTCTTCAATCACTTCATGCCATCTAGCATGGAAAGATGGAAAGGAGGGGGGGGATATCACAGGTCTCACAGCTGATATTTTCCACTAAGTCAGGCACTCCCCCTCCATTTTTTTTTTTTCTTCTTTGAGGTTAATAGTGAAAGCTCTGTTTGTTTCACAATGCATTAATTCTTGTTGCTTGCAAGAAATTATTTTTGGAGGTATCGCATTTTAATATAAATTTCCACTAATCTTTCCACATGACTCCCTTGCTTTTAAGTCCTGCCCTCCCAGGCCAGCTCACCCAACAATGCCCACACTTCACCCGCCCTCAGCCCTGGGACGAGCCAAACACTGTGGTCACCGCCTGGAACGCGGCCCTGGAGGCTGGCGGGGAAGGAGGGAACGTTTGCAACCGAGCTCGAGTGTCCTGGTGGTTTTCAGCTGGCACTTTTCATGCTCATGGAGGGATTTTCCAAAAATCTAAGCTATGTTTTGAACTCTGCATTATTACAGACTATAGCTCACCCCACTCCTGCTCTTTCTCCAGTTTTCTGCTTCCCAACTGGTGCCGGGAAGAACTTTTTTGAAAACACAGCCAGAGGAAAGACTGGCTCTTTTTGCCAAGGATTAAAACAAGAGGCTGATTAAAAGAAAGGTCACATTATATTCCTTCACTGATTAGTTTAATTATACCCAATCTTGCTTACTGACTGTGTTCTCCATTCAAAATGTCAGAATTGGAGGGGATTGATGCAAATGTAAGAAACACACACTTTGGCATGGAATGCCACAGTAGTACCTTTCTTTTCTTCTTCTAAATCCCAAGGTCTGTCATTTCATCAAAAATACACTCTTTCCTCACATACACTCCCACCACGCCCATCATCTATATACCATAATTTTATCTCTTATATTGGAGCTTGGAAGCATAATGACCTGTGTTTTTTTTGTTGTTGTTGTTGTTGTTTGTTTGTTTTTATGACCTTTATTTGAATTCCCTTTTGTCGTCTTAGCAGGTTACCTAGACTCTCTGAGCCTCTCATTTACTCCTGTAAAATGAGGATGACGATATGAAGCTCATAAGCTGGGTTACTGCGATGATTAAAAAGAAATGTTACATAAAGCCAGAAACAGTGACCGCACGAGGCAAGTGCCCAGTCGACAGTAGACACATTGCCATGACTCTTCTGACTCATGTGCAGGACTTCTGCCTTGTGGCCCCAGAGTGGCACTTCCTGCTGTCCACTCGCCTGTAAAGTCCCTTTTGAATCTGAGCTTGACTATGTGGCTTAATCTGGCCAGGCATGAGGCAAACAGAGGCTTTTCTTCTTGGACTCAACCTGCCAGGCTGTGAGGAAGCCTAGACTGTCCTGCTGGAGAGACAGGCCACATGGGGCTGCCCAGGAGGGGTGCGGGGGGAGAACTGGGGTGGCCCAGTGGGACCCCTACCTTGTGTGGCCAACTCCACAGAATTGTGAGAAATAATAAATCACTGTTGCTAGATAACTGAAACACCTGGGAAGGAAAAAAAATTAGAAGATGAATTTTACTCAACTGATGGAGGCAGCATGGCAATAGTCATTAAGAGCACAGACTTTGGAGTGAAGACAGCCATGGGGTCAATCAATCAGCTATTTCATAGGGTTGTGTGAGGATTAAACAAAATAATTCACGAAAACACTTAGCTCAGGGAAGGGTGTGTGGCTAACATTTATAAACTGGGAGCTATATCATCATTGTTTTCACTGAGGTGGAAACAGAAGCAGTCATTTTGTTCAAAACACTAAGATACCTTGATAATAAGTGACCGAGGGACTGCCCAACCTCGTGACCCAGAGGCCATGCTAAGCAGCTGGAGAAGCCAGTCGCTGACAGGGCATCTCCCATGATGGCAGCTGAGGTCAATGACCTATGATTGTGTACACGCTCTTTTCTTTCACTTTAAAGAAACTATTGACTTTGAGTTTTCAGGTGTGCTTTTGATTTGCTTCCTGGGGCCTTTATGCAACCTCCTGTCTTTGTTTTTCTTTTACACGGTGAGGAAGTAATGCTAACCCCAGCAATCCTGATTTAGCTCCAGGAATCCAACCCAGGAGAGAAAGACCATAAACTGCAGTTATGAATAGAATTCATCAGAGCAAACACTTCAAGACCAGGCTCAGGGGGATTTAACTCCCCATCCATCATTTGGGCCCATGGCCCAATTTTGGCCTTAAATTAAAATCCTAAAGGCCAGGATTTTATAAAAATCCCAGCATTCCTGGAGCCACCTAGCCAGCAGGAAGGTGAATAGGGAGTAGGTTAAGAGAGAAGCCCCCAGCAAACATAGTCAGTACATGCTAGAAGGCTGGACAATTGTTTTAAAAGAAATCAGGCTTGAGCAGGGGATAGTCATGCCTCAAACATAAGTTCCATGGTGCCTAACCCTGCACACCTTTAGAAAAAGCATAGTATTACCTTGGCTGGCAGTGAGGAAAAACCGAATGCTTTTCAGGCGAATATACTCTTTTCTGAGTGATTTGGAAACTTTCTGGGGGATTTAGGTGAAATGGGTTTTCCCAGAATCCTGGACTGGAAGGAATGATTGAGCTGCTATCCATAGTGTTTATTGTCTTGCCTGGAATCCTTAAAGCTCTAGAACTCTCTATAGTGGCAGACCCCTCCCTCGAGTAGTTCTTTCTCATCTTATGAAAATGGGGCAGTTTGCTGGATCCTGTGCAACCTTGGCAGGCAGACCCTGTCTCTCTGTGGCACCTCCTGCCTCCCCCTACCCACTCAGGGGCTTCTGTCCTCCTGTCTTTACTCCTTCCTCCAAGCAGATCCCTTCTTGAATCTGCACATCAACTCATATGAACTTCCTCATGTCACAATCAACTTCCTTGGATGCAGAGATTGCCAAGGGAACCTCTCCTTAGCTCACTAGCAAAATCACCCCAAACACTCTAAATATAGCCAGTGAAAGGGAGAGATTCAGCTGGGTCAGAAAAAAATGACAGAAAGGCTGGAGCCACCAAGAAGCCAAGACTCTATGAAAAGGGAAAAGATGATGTGGCCATGCAAAGAAAATGGCAAAGGCCTGAGAGAAGTGAGGGAAGAGAATGGCGGGCCAGTGACAAAGGAACCGAAGCAGGAAAGAGAGAGGCTACCCCAGCTGAAAGAGGGCAAGACCCAAATATCTGCCCACTTCCTCCTCCAAGCCGCCTGGAGCTTGTTCACAGGAGCTGGCTAGTTTCTCCCCCCGCAGCTGCCTCACCCAGCAAAGTCTCTGCCTGCTCTGCACCCTGCGTTCACAGCCGGGCCCCCAACCCTCTGCTAACGGTTATAAGGCAGTGTTAAAATGAGACCAAGTCTCTATATTGGCTGAGTTCCCCTAAGATTAAAATGCCAGGTCAGAAGTATGTGGCTTCCAGGGATGGAAGCCATTACAGGAATGTAAACCTGGGTCATTTTAAAAGCAAACCACCCAGGCATGCTTTCTGGAAGGAGCATGGGGACAGTCAAAAAGGCTGGAAGCTGTAGAGGGACCCAGCAGAAGAATCTTTGGGGGGGCCCACAAAAGCCCCCATACCAGTTTTACATTCGCCACTGCAGAGGAGACCATATGAGGGCGGCCCAGGGGGCTAAAAGGGAATCATCGAGGTGCTCGGCAGGAAAACAGTGAAGAAGGCAAGCATGCCTCCTTCCTCACTTCAGACCAGGCTAATGCGGAGCTGAGCAGAAGGATGGGACAGCTTCCACTAGAGTTGTGATTATTACACAGCCCTGGATATTTTTACTACAAATAAGATATATAGATATAGATATTTCCCCCCGTGAGATGGCTCCCTCCTCTGTTTGCTTGTTGTTTTTGCTCATTGCTTTTGCTCGTTGTTTGTGCTCATTGTCTGTTTTTTCTTTAGGTGGCACAGGGAACCGAACCCGGGACCTCCCATGTGGGAGGCAGGCACTCAAATGCTTGAGCCACATTCACTCCCCAAGATATATTTTTGAGGCTAAATGCAAATGGACAACTTTTAAATTATCATCTAAGAATAACCGAAAAGATGATGACTTAGACATGAGATTTCACCCAACAGTAGAGGTCAGGAACAGGAGAAAGGAGCCGAGAGAGGATTTGCTGGAGCAGTCTGGAAAAAAATATTACTTCATGATTACACCAGATCAAACTCCACTTGTACCAGTTAGACAGTCATTGGTCCAGGCAATCTCTGGGGATCTCAGGTGTGGCATCTCACGTGTGGCCAGGGAGAGAGGAATAGAAAGGCAGCTCAATCTGGGAGATCAGGTTGGCAAAGCACAGTGGCTTCTCTGGTTGCTGGGGTGGGGTGACCAGTTCTCCGCCAGCTCCACCTTTGTCCCCTCATTTCTCATCAACCAGCCCAACTGGCCCCCTGCATCACTCATTACCCACAGTGCCTCGGATCAGAAGTTTCCCAGCCATTTTTGAACTAGGAGGACTCCTTCTTCAAAGGAAATTTTTGGAATATTAGAGAAGCAATACAAAATCTCTCTCTTACCTGCTCATATTTAGGCAGAATTGAGGTCAAAATAGCTCTCTTATTACAGAGAAAGCTATTGGAGACTGTGACTTGGATGCCAGGACCAAATGGTTATGGAGGCATTGCAGCCCCAAGTTGAGCGTGCTCACGGCAGCCCTGGGCAGCTGCCAAGTCTCCTGAGAGGAAGCCTGCCCCCAGCAAACGGAAAGCATAGAGGAGCAGAGGAGACCAGAGCACATGCCCTCTGAGGCAGGCTGACCCCAAAGTGAGAGGGGACAGGAGGGGACCAAGCTCCTCATTCTCACTTTTTGCTCCTACATTCCCTGACCAAATAAGTCACTGCTGCTCCTCTAGGGAGAAGAGAGCGAGGGAACAGAAGCAATGCCAGAGCCAATTTCCTCCTGCAGGGAAATGAGGGGAGTAGAGCCTTAGTGTGCACCAGCTGCCCTCGACATGAAGCTCCCTGTTAAATGGGCCGGGGCTGAGCTTCTCTGGTTGCAGGGGAAGCAAAAACCCCATGCTCTCTGCTTCCCACTTTCCCCACGTGCGCCCTGAGCCAGCTCAGGAGACTGTGCACTGTGAGGAAACACAGTCGCAGTCTCCTGGTAACAGCATCCATGTATGGACCCAGCACAGGCTGCTGCTGGGACTCATCGATATTCGGTAGATTTGATTTCTGTGGCTTGATACTTAGCTCCTTGAGTTTTGTGGGTGTCAACTGCCACCTCTAGCCCAGCATCCCTGCCGACCCAGGGCCTGCTATGCTCCACCTGGCCTGCTGCAGTCAGCAGCACCCCTGTGCCTGAGGGCTGGGCCTGTCCGCTGCCCTCCTTGGGGAAGCCTCTGCCCTCTACCTCCACCTCAGTCAGAAGCAGGGTCTGCCTCTCTGGTCATAAGCTGACCGGATTCCTTTGGAATCTACAATTGGCCAGTTGTACCTTGCTTTGAACTGGCTCCATTAAGTTAATAGCCATTCATCTACTTCTTGGTCAGAAGAACAATTCCTGGAAGAGGACAAAAATGAATGATGATATTCACTGATTGGGAAGGAAAGAATTGAGGATAGAACTGTGGGGCTAGTAGCATTGGATATCTGTATCCAGGTTTCTTTAAATCAGTAATTTTTAACTTTGGGCAAAGGGAGAAACATAAACTCTTTGGATAAACTAATGAAAGCAAGAAGCATTCTCCCTCCAAAAATGCATACATACACATTATATAACTATATGTGTATAGCATTATATATAGAGAAAATTTTTGTATATATAAAGGATTTTATATAAAGTATTTTAAATTATGCATTTTATATATAATGCATATATGTATAGGTATTCTATATATACATATAGAGAATAGAATATAAATATATATAAAATATAGATATCCTTAAGCCTATATATGGATCCTAGAATAAGAACCTCTGCTTTAAATCTAGTTTTATAAATATATAGATTGTTAAATGCAATTTAGTGAAAAAGAGGAATTTTAACTGAACTAAAAAAACATTAAAAAAATTTTTTTGTCTTTTACTGGGAGGTCCTGGGGATCGAACCCAGGTCCCTCCATATGGGAGACGGATGCCCAACCAGTTTTGCCATATCCGCCCCCCCCCCATTTTCTTTTAATATAATTAATATCTTATGCTCTTTTAAAAGCTGAAATAAAGATAATGAAGATAACGGAAAACACATAAAAGATATGGAGAGTTAATTGTATTAGCAGTAAGATTGTTACTGCAATTAAACTCATATTTTTTAAGTCCAAGCTTTCAAGTAGCTATACTAAAAAGGGAAACATCGTGAAAACAACCAATTATTAAGGATTATATGTTGGGAGTGGATGTGGCTCAAGCGGTTGAGTGCCAGATTCCCACATGGGAGGTCCTGTGTTTGGTCCTCAGTGCCTCCTAAAAACAAGAACAGACAACAAACAGAGACAAGGGAACCAACTCAGGGGAGCCGATGTGGCTGAGTGGTTGAGTGCCGGCTTCCTGCATAAAAGGTCCCAGGTTCAATCCCTGGCCCTGGTACCTAAAAAAAAAAAAAAAAAAAAAAAGAAAAAAAAGAATTATATGTTAAATTTTCTAAGAACCATAAAAGATACAGAAAATAAACAGAACATGGCCCTTCTACTTGAGGAGAAAAGAGTAATTTTCATGAAAACTTTGGAATATGAAAGGTAGGGATATGGGATGGGTCCCACATTCCATGTTATAAATGGAAGTTAGGTTCTGTAGGACACACAATTAGGACTGTGGTATTGCTACTAGTGTGAGATAGCTTGGCTTATAGGGAAACACATATACAATGCAGGAAAAACACATATACAAGCTTTGGGGGAGATCCAGTTTGTAAGGTAGGGGGTGCCATAATGGAGGGCCCCTGGGAAGAGCTCCAATCCTCAGCAAGCCTCTAGGAGACAAATGAATGCTAGAGGTCAAGTTTCGTCTTCTTAAGGAATATTCAGAGTACAGGATATAATCACAGCCAAATTCACTCTTTGTTTAGAAGAATCAATTTCAAAATAGATGCTGGAATTTACATATCCCTCAGGACCCCAAGAAATCCAGGTTCAGTCCAGCTGGTCTTACATTCGTCAAGGGAAGCCTTGGGAATGCATTGCCATGGAAAGTGGCTCCATCTACTAATCCTGTGAGATTCAGCTGCTACTGAGAAGAAATGCATTTCCTCTACCTGTCTCTGAAGTCAAGTGAAATAAGGCTTACCTGCTTCTCCCTGTGCCCTGATTTAGCCACCTCCCCAGTGCCACTCTGAATTCTCGTTAAAAAATCACCAAGCCCTACAGACTGTGAAATCACCTACAATTTTAACTATTTTTCCCCAGGAAAGAGCATCCTCCCAGAAATTTGCCTGGAGGGAAGCCAGTCCTTCTGGTAGAAACTTCTGCTTCTATATGTTATCTCGGGACAGTCAGCCTGGGATTGAGGTTCTAGTGGCTTAACAGGGATTTCAACTTACCAGCAAGAAAATCACCAAGAAAGCTCCTCCAAGCCTCTGCTGTAGTAACAAATAATGCCTACTGAATATTGTCAGAGACTCAGATTTCCATCGAAGATTGTATTTACTGTTTATTTAACAAGCACCAGGTTACCATGTAACAGGTACTGTCCAAATGTCACTCTTCATAGCAACCCTCTGAGGGAAGTAGTAGTACTATCCCCATTTGACAGGGAAGTAGATTGAGGGGCAGAGAAGTTAAATAACTTGTCCCAGCTGAGTTCTGAAGGCACACACTCTGGCTCCAAGGACCAGCTCTTTCCTATTATAGTATTGGTTCTCAAACTCCAGCTGTATCAGAATCCCTTGGAGGGCTTGTTAAATCCAGAATGCTGGCCCAGGAATTTCCAGTTCAGCAGGTCTTGGGTGAGGCCAAGAATTTGCACTGCTGACGAGTTGCAGGCAGCACTGATGTGAAAGCCCCTGGTTCTGGAACCACATTTTGAGAACCATTGCCTGTGTTCCCTAAGCCAGCAGCTGAAAATCTGGGCCCCATCACCTGGACACTTTGATTAAATGGGACTTAGTGAAGCCTGGTCATCAGTGTTTCCTCAAAATTTCCCCAGGCCACTCTAACGTGCAGCTAGGGTTGAGCATTCCTGCTCTGCTTGAAACCACTGGCTCTCAAACTTGGCTGCACATTGAAATCACCAGGGAAATTTTCAAAACTACTGATGCCTGGGGACCCATCCCCAGAGAAGGACTTATTTGGTATGGTCCTAAAAAAATCCCTGGACATCGCTTGATTCTATGTACAGCAACATTTGAAAATCACTGCTCTACATTCTTTTCACTTACAGATGCCATCAGTTTGCTGAAGACCAATTGCCAGTGTCACCAAAGGTCCACACTGGTCCTCACTAAAGCATGCAATAAACTCAGCCCGGGGCAGAATGAGCAGTTTAGGAGGTCAGTCCCCTCTCCAGAGGGCCAAGTACACTAATCCTGACTCAGATACTAACTGGATTTTGGCAGGCCATGGGCATTCTCTTTCATTGTATTCTCCCAGATTTGGAGTAGTTTGCATTACAAAAGGATTCTCTGTTTCACAAAGAAATTCCTGGCAAGTTTCCTTGAAAGTGCACTTAATATCTGATTTGCACTAACTCATAAATTAAATTCTGGGCCTTTACAATGATCGCTGACACTGGCAAAAAAAGCATCTTTCAATACAGTAATTTGTTCTCACTCTCAAGTCTGATCAACACTTCCCTTCTGAGTCCCTTTGTTAATTCCATTCCTTCAGGCGATGGTGAGTGATAAGACATTCACATGCTGAGCTGTTTGCTTAGGCCCCAGTTACCAAAGTAGACATGGACACAATTAAGAAAGCAATTCAGATAACAGGTTATTTTGCTAGGGAAACCTAGTCCAAGTTATTTATTCGTTAATCTTCATGAAAGGTGCTTGAGACTTTAAAATGAATTTCACTCATCAGATTGTTCTTGCAGAAGCAAACATAAACTCACTACCATGTTCTTTCCTAGCATTAACCTGCAACAGATTATTTGGGGAAAACTTAACTGATGGCAGCATTACTTCTTTTTTTTTTTTTTTTTTTTTAAGATTTATTTGTTTACTTTATCCATTTTAAACCCCCCCTTCCCTATTTGCTGTTTTGTGTCCATTCGCTGGGCAATTCTCTGTGTCTGTTTCCTGCCATCTCTTTTCATCCTTCTCCTCCAGTCTTCACCAGGCCAGGATTCGATCCTGGAGACCTCCGATGTAGGAGAGAGGTGTTTTGCCACCTGCGCCACCTTGGTTCCTGGTTTTCAGGGCTTTCGGACATCTCGTCTTGTCTCTCCTTTGTTAGGTCATCATCTTGCTGCATGGCTCCCGGGCACACAGAGCCTGGCAGCCCATGTGCCTTCTATATATATATATATATCCCCCCCCCCCCACCGGGAGGTCCCGGGATCGAACCCAAGTCCCTCCATATGGCAGATGGACGCCCAACCATCTGAGCCACATCCACCCCCAGCATTATTTCTTAAAAATAGAGGTGACAAGATGCCCACGTAAATTCAAAATTACCATATAACCGAGGATCCAGTTTTGGTCATAACCATATACCATATTGGTCTATAAAGGCAGCTCTTGAATAACAAACTCTTCCTTTACCAAATATACATATACATAAGCACACATATACACACAGATATAAAATCACCACATTCTTATACTATTTTCCTTTACCTTGCTCTTTCAGCCCAATATAGGATTGTCAGGGTTAGCAAATAAAATACAGAACACCTAATTATATTTGAATTCCAGGTGAACAATGAATAATTTCTTAGTATGAGTACATACATACACATACACATAAGCATAGATAAGCATAGGTACTATAAGTATATCCCAAGCACGTATAAGCATAGGTATTCATATTTTATATAATATTTACATATATATTAAGGTATCAGAGAGCTACCAAGGCAGCCAGGACTTAAGGGGACAAGATTCTGGACTGAAGAGAACAGCAGTGATGCTTTTCCCACAGGCAGTTGCCAATTTGTAAGCAATGCCACCCTAACCATTTCCTCTATCCCAAGGTTCAGCTGTGTTCTCCCTTTTTTTCAGTACCCTCTAATGCTATGATATATGACATAGAATGACAGGAACTTTCAGGATAATTGGCACATTGGCCAACAAATCTCAGATTACAATAATAAACTTTAAAACCTAAGTCATTGCCTCAAACATCAGTTAAGATTTCAGAGTTACATAAGAAAATATGACTTTATTTCAAACATAAACTTTAAAGTTTGAGAATAAAAACAGCCAAGCTATTTCCCAGAACAAGCAGAATGGTTTTTCAAGAATTGAAAAGCCTACCAGGATTTTAAAACACAGTGTTAATACATTCCCAACCATTATGCCCTCAATCCAAAAAGATAATATTGCCAACTAAAGCAGTTTATCACTGGTAGTCTCAGAATCAGTTGAATTTTCCTTCTCTATTATTTCCCCCAATTCCACCCTCATTTTCTAATAATGTTCTTTTATTTTCTCGAGTTTTCTCTGCTTTAGTTTCTCAAATGTTCATCATATGTCTTCCCATCTTCCTCCCCTTTAACTGGGTATAATGTGGAATTTACATCCAAATTGTCCTTGAATATAATTTTTGCTATATCCTGTCTTAGCTTTAAGATTACAGATTACAATTAAGTCACAGTCTTTCCCTCCCCAGTATCTAACAAAATGAGCAAAAAAGAAATCACACCAAAAGGTAGGGGGAATTTTTCTAACAGCCTTAGAACTAGGAAAGGAGGTATGGCTAATGCATTAAACTTTAAAAAGTGGCAAATAAGGAAAGCTATAGATGATTATAAACTAGAATGGAGAGGTAACACAGCTTTTTTTTTTTTTTTTTTTTAACCTCTGCCCAAACTTCCAGAAGTTGTACTGCTAAGTTGATAAAAACAAACCTGGAAAGTAGCTCAGCCATTATCTTTTCATTTTAAAATGAGAAATAGGAGGGATAGGCTGTTAGAGGAGAGGGTAAAATAGGTATTGAGTCTACAGAAATGAAAGCTCCAAAGCTGTACCATCGTCAAGGCTACAACCTGTAAGATAGCAGCACATACCTGAACAGACCTTTATACAAGACCTTTAACAAAACCCCAGAACAATGAGCAGGACCAAGTCATCGAATAAAGATTGTATATACTCTATCTGGGCTCTCTCTTTAGCTGTCATATCCTTGGGTTATAGAACAGTGGGAAGAACACAAGAATACTCAGCCATCAAACTAGAGCTTGGAAGGGCAAACAAAATGGCCATAGATAATGTGGGAGAAAAAAATCAAGAAGTAACTCTCAGTGCACCAGCACAAATAGAACATCTGGACAGAGCCACCCAAATATGAACAAGATAAAAAGAAATGGCACGGCAGGTATATAAACATTATATTGTAAAGAAGAAGGAAAGTAAAAGAAACAAAGAACTAAATAAGACAACATGGGCTCAAATGTTAGAAGGAAAATTGCTTTTTACTATAGAATAACTTAATAAGT
This sequence comes from Tolypeutes matacus, assembly GCA_026826555.1. NCBI lineage: Eukaryota > Metazoa > Chordata > Mammalia > Cingulata > Chlamyphoridae > Tolypeutes > Tolypeutes matacus. Next base: position 50,025,652 of record JAKSZT010054030.1, read on the forward strand.
ATTTGTTTTAGATGAAACAAGGACTCAAAGGTCTGAGATTGAGATGGAAAAAGAGATTGCAGACCTAAGGAAACAAATTGAGGACCTAAGAAGCAACAATAAGGAATTAATAAAAACTTTAGAAATGATAAGAAACAAAGTAATTATTGCTAGAGATCAAATTACCAACATAGAAAAAGAGAGTTGAGCAAATAAAGGTAAAAAAGAGAGATCAAAGCATTTAGAGAGGGACTAATAGAAATGGAAGACAGACAAGTATAATCCAACATAAGGATAATCGGTGTCCCTGAAGTAGAGAACTAAACAAATAAAACAGAAAATGAAGCCAAAGACATAATGCAATAGAGCTTCCCATAAGCTAATGAAGGGAAACAAACCTGAACCTGCAGCTTGAAAGCATCTTCTATTTTCCAGAAAATTTCTATATAGAACTCTCTAGTCTACACTGAGCATAGTCCAGTTATGTTATTAAAATTCAAGGATGAAGAAAAGTCTTTCAAGCAATCAACCAGAAAAGTAAATCATATATACTGGGAATAAAATAAGACTTTTTCATAGCAGCAGTGTAGTAATGATCATAATGTTCTGAAGAAAAGAAGCTGTGATCCAAGAACATTGTACCCAGCCAAGATGCTATTCTACTAGAAAGGCAATAGGTGGACTTTCTCAAACACGATAGTATTCAGGAATGCAACATTCAAAAGCTCCTCTGCGGGAGAAATATTAAAATATGAATCAAAATAAAAAGCATAGAAATAGAACATCCAGGTAAAAAATAGTCTTACAAACATTGAATCCATTTAAATAGGAGCTAAATATTGAACTAATAATTGAACTAAGAGAATTGTGGTTACAGGAAAAAATGTAAATGTTATATATCTAGCCAATCTAAAAATACTTCAAAAAATTGAGAGGTAAAGGGGGAAGTTATGGGAGTGCTAATAACCTCATTTTTCATGGAAATTAATACTGATTGAAATATATAGCTTAAAACAATTATTCTAATTAATGTTCTTAATCTGTGAAAAGTTTTAGGAAACAATATATCTTATTTAAAGAAATATTTATTTAAAGCTCAACAATTCCCTCACTTTCTTTTTCTTCCCTGAAATTCAAGTAAAATTATTTTTTCATTAAAAGTGTCTTCTATAATAAAAGTATTTCTAGTTGATCTGTTTACATATACACATGGAGAAATGAACTCTAAAATGATGCATCTGATGTTATTATTTTTTTCTGGGTTGGAAGATTTGGGGTAAATTTTTCAACTTCATCTTTATACTTTCCTCTATCTTTTAATTCTTTACAATGAATATATATTATTTTTACAAAATTAATAGCATTTTTTCAAAGCACAGGAGCATACCAAGATGATAACTATTTAATAGTGGGAAGTAAAAATATGGATGACTGTTATTTTTTTCTTTATACAGTTCTGTAATTATTAATTAAAAAATTGGTGAGTAAACTGTTTTCTATTTTTTTAATTTTTTAAAATTTGGGGGTCTTATTTGATGCTTATTCTTTGATTTTGTGGCTCTTGACAGAAAATTGTTGCCCATCCCTGGTTTAAATAGGGATTCATCTAGGAGGAAAAAGAAGCAACATCTTCAAATTGCTGATTAATAATGTCAAGTACATGCTGCTTTGTTTATATTGGAAGGAATTTAAAAAATGGATTCTGGAAAATTGATGTCTGGCAGAAGAATGTTTGATTTCAAACGACATGGTGAATGGGCACATAAAGCATAAAGAAATTCTTCCAGTTAACAGGAACACTATGTAATAAGCATCTCCCAAATACATTGTCCCAATATAAGTTAATAGGATTCTGCAGCATAAATCCAATCCCTTCTCTTAAAAAGAAAGTGTTTATAAGCACCAAAAATTTACTATGTTTCTGTGTAAAGAGAAATACCAATCTCAGATGAAATTGAAGCATATGCTTCTAGTCAATATACATAAACTTCTCTTTAAAAGCAATGCCAAAAAAAAAAAAAGGAAATAATAGATATATCCAAGATGGATTAAGCTACAATTCAAAATCTAGTAAAAACCTTCAAGTTAACGAGTTAAGAAAAAATTACTTGGTAGCACACAGCAGGTCATGTAAGTTTATGCAATTTCCCAAAACCTACTTGAAGTACATATCTTCAGTGTGTGGGTTCAAATTGTGAATCTACACATACATGTGTTATGAATTTGGTCAAACTGAAAGCTCACATATATATATTTATACCATCCCCCTCACCCTGAGCATTTGGTTTTCCATCATCTTAGAATACTGTGGTTGTTAAAGGCTGCCAAGGCAATATACCAGAAATGGGTTAGCTTTTACAATGGGGATTTGTCAGGTTTCAAGCTTACAGTTCTGAGGCCATGAAAATGTCCACATCAAGGCATCAGACTCCTCCAGGTCTCGTTGCTTTCAACTTCCTGGTTTCCGTGGCTTTCTCTCTCAGCTCCTGTGGGCCTCTCTCCGTGCCTCTGCACTCTGCTGATTCCAGCGTCCAGCCTCCAGGAACCTCTCTCTCAGCGTTTGGGGATTTCTCTCTGAGCTCCTGTGCATCTCTGCAGCCCCCTCTCTTCATATGCATCCCCTTATAAAGGACTCCGGTAAAACCCACCCCAAGTCATGTCTTTGAAGTAATTAAATCAAATGATCCCATCTACAATAGTACACCCGCAGGAGTGGACCCGTTTCAAGAACAAGACGTTGTGGGGTACATACAGTCTCAAACTACCACAGTTGTGTTTGGTTTGGTTTTTGTTTGGTGGTGTTGCTGGAGGAATTTTAAAAGGCAGAGAGAGGAGGAGCTGGTGAGTTTTATGGCTGGACCGATCTATAACATTTGTCAAAATAATTGTTGCCTTATAAAGCATGGTATGGTGCCAAATGAAGCAACCAAGACGTCCAATGTATTTCACAATGTTGAAGCTTCTCTTTATGAATCTTTGGATCCCCACAACTTGTCTACTCCTTCCTTAGATGGTGCACTAGAGGAGCTCAGGAATGCAGCTTTGGAGTCAAGGCCATCACTGGGCTCTTTTCTGGAAGCTGGAACACCATGTTCCTCTGCATAGCGGCATTTTAAGTTTCCTGTTTCACGTACAGCCGCAGCTATACCACACAGATAGGGAGGCAGAAAAGGAGTGACTCAGATGCCAGACAGTTCCAGGGATTCTGCAGGAAGCAAGTTAAGGACCACAAAAATGTCCTTAGGCCTCTCCCTTAGAAAGCCATGCTGACTCCTGAGGCATTTTCCTTTAATATCCTTGGGCTCCCAGTTTCCTAAACAGGATTTCTAGCTGAACTGTCTTCTCATTAAATGACCACTGCACGTCTTAGCTGCTGCTTTCTGTCCCCACCTCCCACTCTTCTTTCTTTCCTTCCTTCTTTCCCTCCCTCCTCCTCCTCCTCCTTCTTCTCTTTCCTTTTGTAAAGTTTCACTTCCAACTCTGTAATGGATCTATTATCATTTTAATGCTCTCTCACCCCTTATTTCATTGTTTTGTTTTTTAAAGTGGGAACTGCTTTGGATTTTATTTTCTTTCCATTAATTTCTTTAAAATAAATTAAAAAAGAAGCCCCACACAGAGAAAAGTTCATATACATCTGAACAAATTTCAAACTCAGATATCAATCTGAAAACACCAGAAGAAGCCTTTCATTTAATACATAACCTAAGCAGTCTGATAATTCCGCAGGGGAATCTGGTAGTTTTGTTCCTAATTTCATCATATCATGTATGCCCAAAAATGAAATATCTTTGCAGAAACACTCTGCTGTGTTCTGCCTATATACCCATATGGCTGTTGTAGGAAAAATAAGAAATAACTCTGTAGATCCATAAGAAAATGTCAAATGTCTCTTAGGCTAAGAGATCAGAGCAGAACCCAAACCAGAAGCAGGGGTTGGGCAGGGAGGAGACAATAGAAGGTTTGGGTTTCGAGTCGAGGTCAGCAAACTTTTTCTGTAAAAGGCTGAGGAGTAAATTTGTTAGGCTTTGTGGGCCGCACGATGTATGCTGTAGCTAAACTCTGCTTTGCAGCATGGAAACAGCCCCGGTACGCAGGCACAGGAGTGTGGCTATATTCCAGTAAAACTATTTATGGACAAGCAAGAGTTTGCCAACCTCTCGCTTTAAAGGAAACTGCACACCCAGCACGAAGGCAAGTGCTCCTGTCACGTCAATACAGCAATAGTGATTTATGTCAGCAAAGTGCTTTCTCATACCCTGCCTCAAGCAGTCTTCATCACACTCTATGAGATACATATTACTGTTTTCACTTTATGAAGGAGGCAGCTGATCTTCAGAAGAGTCATTAACTCATTTAACAAATGCTTGAGTTTATTACTAGGTACTGGGCTTGTGTTAGGCCCCAGGGATAACACGGTGACTAAGGTGGAGTCTCTAAGTGCTTAAAGCCTGGTGGAAGGTCAGTGCAGTGTAGGTTATTACAGTACAGTGTATGGGCTAAAGAGACACAGTGAAGAAGCATTTAACTCAGTTTGGGGCTCAAGAAAAGTTTTCTGCAGAAAGTGACATACAGCTCAGAAGAGAGGAGATCGGTAAAAAGAAGAGGAGGAGGAGGAAAAGTGATCTGCTTAGAAGGATTTAGAGGTGAGAGAGGAAGCACAACACATAAACTTCAATTTATTCAGCAAATTGGCATCGAGAGTATAAGGTAGGTAATCATAGGGCAAGACAAAGGCTGGGGAAGGGCTGCTCAAGAGACCATTTTCCTCATGTTAAAGAGGGTGGGCTTTATCCTGGGAGCGATGTGTTGCCATTGGGCAGGTAGAAGCAGAGGAGTGAGATGAATCAGATTCAGGTTTTAGAAAGATCACTCTGGCTATAGAGTGAATTGGAAGAAAGCGTCCAATCCCTCTATTTCACAGTTTAAAAACCTCACCCCATCATAAGTAACGTGACTTGCCCCAGGTTCACTGAGCTGGTGAGTCACGAAGCCAGGTCTGCTAACTCGGTGCGGAGTGCTCTCGTCCACACTGCCTCTCCCATCATGCTTATCAAAGGCGGAAGGACAACCATGTGCTCGTGGTGGTGGAGAACAGTATTTGGAGCTAAGATCTAGGTCTTGATCGTGTTCATTGCTACAGGGATGTCATTACTTCTAGGACCTTTCAGGTAACAGAGGGAGGAAATTAACCACAACACGCCGTCCTCCCTTTGCCCTGAGCTAATCATATTATGTGAACAATGATTGATTGATTTTACAGTTGGGGGCCTGAAAATGCCAAATTCTCTGCCAAAAGAGATAAAGAAAAGGAGGAAGAATGCTTAGGAGACAGTAAAGTCACTGGTAAAAGTTAAGTGAGCTGCCAGGAGAATTGTAGCCAGCCTAATGATTCCCACCAGGAGGTCTTTACAACAGTGTGAAGCGTTTCATTGTTTTGTAAAGAGAGACAGAGGAGAGGGACCTGAGCTAGGAGAGGGTTCCAAGTAGCTGGTCAGGGTGAGAGGCAGAGGCTGCAATTCTGTTCTTTATGGAGCTCAGCACACAGCTGTCATGGAAATTAGAGGGGTTTTTTTTTGTTGTTGTTGTCTTGCTTTTTAAACCTTAGTGATCGTTTAATCAAATTTCTATATTTTACACATTAGGAACCTGAGACTGTAAAGTTGCACACAAATGAGGGTTAGAGCCCTGGCTTTGTTGCCAGACAGAGGGGTTTGTATCTCCTCCCTGCCAATCGCCTGCTATATGGCTGTGGATAAATTGCTTCACCTCTCTAATCCTCCTAAATTGTTGCATTTAGATGAGATAATGTGTGCTAAGTGAGTTAGCTCAGTGCTTGGCACATAGAAAGTGCCCCGTAAATCAACTTTAAAAGTTTTATTCCTAATGATCACAACAAATACTTCTAATTATAATAATAAGCATTTATAGAATACCATATTATGACTATTATTGCTATTGTTGTTATTTACCCAAGGTTATAAAATCTAAGTACTAACTGGACTAGAACTAGAATTTATGATCCAGACCTAAACTCCCACTCAAAATCTCTTTCCACTTTAATAGTAGCTTTCAAACTATGGCCCATTGAGTTTGTGGGGTTTTCAGGCGGTGTCTAAAGGAGAATTTGGGCAGCTAGAGCTCCAGACCTTCTCTACTCACTTGTATATATTTTATGTTTCTTTTGAAACAAGGGCTCTACTACTAAAACATGTTTGAAAACATTGGAAACCATTGCAGTTCCACCATTGTTATTAGGCATGAAACAGTAGCAAGCAAAAGACAGGCCCATACCCCTTGATCTTAAAGAAATGAAAACAGCTCATGAGAACTCAAGCAGTGGGTTTGAAATGAATTCAGCAAATCCTGTTTTTCCCTTTCTTTTCCACTGATATGATTTTCCCAGGAAGTTCAGTTTAGAGGGGCAAAGGGAGGTCAAATACATATAGGCCAGGTCTCAGCAAAATTGCCCAACACCTACTGTCACCATGTCTTCTCTTCTTAAGCTTGGCCGTTTTTCTTACTTAAAGCGGACTAACCTGATTGCACCAGCTGCTTCATACACCTTTGTTGAGTGCCTCCCATGTGCTAGATAGCTGGAAAGATCAGCTGTGGAATAGCGCATCCCATTCTGTAGAATTTGCATCTTGAAAAGTTAAAACTCTGGGACAGGCCAATTATTAATCCAAAGGTGGAATTCCATGTCCCTTTGTGCCTTTGACTCATCAGGCTCTAATTTATTTCTTACAGGAAAATGATTTTATTTTCTGGACCCAGAGATGGAGGATATGAGAAGGGAGTGTGAGCATGTTGGTCAAAGAAAATGAGTAGATGATTTGTGTGATAGGCTAATTGAACCCCAATGATTTTTTAAAAAACATCTCGCAAAGCTGAATTCACTTATAGAGCAGTGTTCAGAAACTTCCTTTTGGTGCGTAATTATGCTCCCATGTAGCAGTTTGGATCAGCTACTTCCACGTAACCAATTCTCACACTTAAAGTGTAAAAACTGGAGAAGACTAACCTTCTTCCGTTCTGAAAAATGAATCCTTTACCTTAGGAAAGGACTTATGCTTCTGAGTTATACAAAAGCCAACACCCTCCAGCACTTAAAAGCAAATCCATGAAAAGAAAGAAGAATGAAAATGTTGGTGAATCAATTTCCCCTTCCTCACAGATCGGAGGTGAGATAGTTCTCATCTCTGCCAATGAGCTTCCGGCTCTGAGAAGTTCAATCAGCAGGCTGCAAATTGTTCTATGTGGTTTTCCGACCACGTGTGGTAGCTGCAAGAAATTGTACTCAGTCAGGCTCCCTTTTTTTTTTTTAAGGCAATAAAGTATTTTTTATTAGAGAAGTTGTACGCTTACAGAAAAATCATTCATAATATACAGAGTTCCCAATATACCATCCTATTATTAACACCTTGTATTAGTGTGGCACATCTGTTAAAATTCATGAAAGAACATTTTTTATAATTGTACTATTAATTATAGTCCATTGTTTACAATAGGGTTCATAGTTTGTATTGTACAACAACGTCTTTTTTTTTTTTTTTTGCGGTGTCGGGGCCCAGGGATTGAACCCAGGACCTCATATGTGGGAAGCCGGCACTCAACCACTGCAGGGTCCCTTTTGCAAGGTGCCTTTGGATTTCAGGAGATAAAGGAAAACTCATAGCATCGTAACTCAGTGTTGTGGTTCTCATGGTCGCCTATGGTGTGAGGAAAAACCACAGAAGGTGCTCTAGCTGCCTGAGATGATCACCCTTTCTTGCCTTTTTTTGAGTTCTGATACTAATAAGCTCTTGGGCATGGCAGCCAAGGGAAGGCATCACTCGGCTCTCCCTTCAAGAGAGAATCTTTAATGAGAAGTAGCTCCCACAGCTTTGGGATCTAGCATAGCATTCACAGGAGGCCTCAGTCTTTAAGAGCTGTCCTCAGTCAGTGACTGATTTCTATAAAGGGAAATCATTGCTTTAGGGCTGCCCATCAGCCTAACCAAGACCTTCTTCTCTAAGGCTCTACCTACCCACTCCTTCTTCCTTCCTACTCTCCCTTCACGGATGTCAGACTTGCCTCATGGTCCAAGGCTCTCCCCACCTATTCCTACTCCCTCTCCCCTTTATCCTTCACAAATATTATCCCCCCAAGAAATGCCTTGCCCTTCTAATTCTGTCTCGGTGGCTACTTCCTGGAGGACCCAAAAGAGGCAATGGGAAGGAGCATGGCTAATCTCCCTTACTTACTGCCTTGTCTTTTCAACCAACCCCAGCTTTTCTCCTTAAGCAGCAGCTGTGGCCTTCAGCAGTGTTTACCCATAGCAACCATGTGGTCGTTACCATTTACTTTCCCAACAAACACCCAGTCTAGGCAGATTGAAAACAGCAAATGTATCTTTAATGAATCGAAAGTAAACATGAAAAGCCAAGGCAGTGCTGAGAATGTTAGGGCAAAGCCTGCCCCAAGCAGAGATTCGAGGTGTGAGTATGTGTGTTGGGGATGTGTGTGTGTTTTTATCTCACATAGAGGAAGTGGTGGTGAATACCCCAAACTTAGAAATAACTTTTTCATTATAATTTTAATGAGAGAGAAAGAATTAATACAGATGCATCATTTTAATTTTTCAAATTCTCTTCCTATCTCGAAATTACTAGATCACTTAGCAAATAGTAGAACGGATTCACTTGTTTTATTTTATTTCTCTCACTCCTTAACTCAGTAAAATAGTCAAAAGTCAGAGGGAATAGTCAGGGAGAATAAATATGAATGTGTTGAATAAGCCACAAACTCTTCAATCAATGTCTAATCAAGCAATCATTACAATTTAGAATGATCAATGTCCTCTTTTAATGTTTTCAGGTAAAATATATTTCATCTATGGTTTACTCAATTTGTTTTAATTGTTGAAATGAAAAAGATCTAGGAAATCAAGAAAGATAGTAGGGGAAAAGTGAACACTGGTTGTGACGGAGTCCCCTAGCTAGAGGCCAGAAGAAAGATTAAAGGTCTCTGAAAATCCCTTCCAAACGATTCTAAGACCAAGGAAGTAATTTAAAGAAAATAAAAACATGCACCTAAATCCTATCTCTTTACAACCACTCGGTGTATGGATTCTGTTCACATCGGCTTGAAATGTAAAGGAAATCATGACGATTTAATTTCCAGGTAGCCAGAAACATCAAATCCATCCCTTTTTCCTTTCTCTCTTCTGCCACCTCCGCAAAGCCTAAAAAGACACCCTAAGGGAAGTAATTTGTTGGGTTAGGGTAACACGTCAGCACTAGCAAGTCATTTAAGGTTTCTCTTCACTTTCAACCTTACAACTCCCCTCCACTCTACACCAAGAAAGGCAGGAAATCCATATTAAATTATCGGGACTGAGCGTTATGACAAATGCACACCCCCCTGCCTCCCCTGCTTCCATCTGTATATGGCCTAAAACAGCTGATTGAACAGCCTTTCATCTTTTAATCTAATCATCCGACTTTCCCATGGGAAACAGCCAATGAAGCCCAAATCAAAGCACCAAACTCTAGACCCAGCGCCCACCGCATCTGACACTTCAAAAAGAGTCAGTACACATGGCTGCCATGATCACTAAGGACAAAACAGCATTCCTGAAAGAAATGAACATCACCACGGAGAACATTAGTGCTTGCCTGAAAATTCTGTAGGTCCCTCCAGACCCTGATGACAATATAGGCCCAAATTCTCTCCATCTGTAGAGTGCCATCTATCTGCTGTTCAATTTTCTGTAAATATCACTATTTCTTCTCCATTTTTTAAAAACTAACAAACTAGCATCAGACATTCTTCAAATATTTGGCCTATTCCTTAACATTCTCTTGTCAATTATTGTTAGGAGCTTAAAGGAGTGGTCAACTGAAATTTACTCTATAGTAAATTTATTTAGTAGCTTTCAATTTGGGGGACCATGACCTGCATATTATATCACAACCTAGCATACATACCCACATACACACACCACAAAATCGAAACAAGAAGACGGTGGGAGAGGAGCCTAAGGAGGCATGACAACAAAATGCAATGCGGGCATCTGGATGGGATCCTGGAACAGAAAAATAGACATTAGGTTACAGTGGAGGAAATCCAAATAATGCACGGACCTTAGATAATAATAATCTATCAATGTTGATTCTTCACTTGTGTAAAATGCCCCCCAATAATGCTAAATCTTAATAACAGGGGAAGCTGGGTGTGGAGTGTTATGAGAACTCTTTCCATACGTTTTACAGCTTTTCGGTACATTTAAAACTATTCTAAAATAAAAATCTTATTAAAACAGCAACAAAAAAGGCAGGGACTCTGGTGACAGTGTGGGGACTAAAGGGCACATTGGGCTCTTTCTTCCTAAATCCCAATTCTCCCCAGCTGTGAAGTGCTTTGGATGATCCAGAGCCCTTTCCAATCATGTAGATGTAGTAAAAAGCCATGGGATGATGAAGATAAAACACAGTGCCATGCACAAGAAAGGCAGCTGACTAATGAAAAGTGGGGTTATTAAGCTAAGCCTAGCATCTTATTGTTCTCTAATGGGGTACAGATGTAGGCAAACAAACTGTGAAATTTATTTTATCTGAACTGTGTCCAAATCACTAGTTGCTAACTAACCTGCCCACAATCTGACAGGAAATTCAAACCAGAATGTTTTCCTGTTTCAAGAGACATACAGTTCTACTTCTTGTCTCTCTTTTTCCTTTTCTTTAGAACGACTATGAGTTGGTAATGAAATATATGAATCTGATGGAAGGAATAAAAGTTGGGATAAAATGGAACAAAACCAAACAAATTCCCAGAGCTGAAGAAAATCCTGGCTTTTCAATAAATATCTGAATGAAGCAAACCCCAAAGCCAAACATATGGGTGTGAAACGTCAAAAAATGAAATAGTGAGGGGATAAAAGCTTTAATAAATATAGGCTGATGAATTTTCCAAAACTCTGTTGAGTACAGTGTTGCAGCTCAGTCAAAGCTCAAACTGTGCTGATTCAGTGCTCGAACCAAGAATAATCTGGATATTATGAAAACTCTCCCTTTTGTCCAATAGATTCACTAATTCCGGAGGTCCCTGGTGACTGCTTCTTCCCACTTGGTGAGAAAATCCATCCTGACTCTGGGTCTTAGTGGAAGAAGGTTCTGATCCTTGAAGTGCTTTTAGCCTGAGCTTAGGGAGCATCCTGTCCAATTCCAGGGCTTCTCAAACCATTTTTTTTCCAGAAGGGCAATGAAAGAAAGAATCTTATTTGGAATTTCAATTCATTAGCAATCCCAATCAGAGCTGCTCTAGATGACTAGAGGACCTAGAGTCTCCTCATTTTATTGACTATATTAAGATATATACTTATTTTGGAGTATATAAAAATTTTGTCATCTTTAGGAACATGTTTAAAAATAAATGCAAAATTTAGTATCCAGTTGCTTGGTATAGAGAACTCTATCTTTCACTATAAATTATATTAGTTCAATAATTTTTTTCTTATATTTGTTTAATTTGTTTAATTAGTGGACATACTTCTTTATCTCAGGGAACCTCAGAGACTAAAATGTTTCCATAACAGACCTAAAGATGAGAGGAAAAAAAGCCCCGAGACAAACACTAGATTGGGCAGAAATCAGGCAGATGCTCATCAATGCATTTCTTTCTCCTGAGAACAGAGGAAGATCAAATATTCCAACTGCCATTGCAAATAAGTTAGAAGCACGTGACTGAATTTGGCTAACAAAATGTAAATAGAAATGATATATATCTCTTATAGGTCTAGAACCTAATCCTTCTCATGCAATCTTCTACCCTCACATTCCCTCTCTCACTTCTCTGTAACCAGAAAGTTAGAAGAGTTACAAGATGGAAGGAGACCAGATGCCTGAGTTTCTTGTTAGGTGAGAATGACCCAGGAAAGCCACCTGATTGGCATCACACTATGAGGTGAGCAAGAAATTAAAATCTCCTGGGTTAAGCCACTGAAATTTGGGAGTTTGTTTATTACTACAGCAAAACTTGGCCCATCCTGACTAATACAGAAACCATGGACTTCTAAATGTATTTGATTTCATTAATTTTTTTTTTTTTTTTGTATTTTTATTTAGAGAGCTGATTTCAGCTTGAATCTCGCCCAACCATGGATTCCTTTTTAAATTTATTACTAAAATAGGATTCTCGGGAAACGGATGTGGCTCAAGAGGTTCGGTGTCCGTCTACCATATGGAGAGACCGGGGTTCGATCCCCGGTACCTCCCTGTAAAAAAAAAAAAATAGGATTCTCTTTCATGAAGAACTGGCATGCTTTCTCCAAGCAGAAAAGAATTATGTTACCTATCCTGTCATTTCTTTTACTCTGGATACCAGAAATCTTGGAACATAATCAGTGCTTAATCATTATAGTTAGAGTAGCCTCTCAGTTAACATATTTGCTGCTGATTCATTTACATGGCATTTATTTTCTATGGCTTTCTCTAAAATTTGTCATTCTTTATTATTTGAACCACTTGATCCATTTGGGAAAAGGTATGGTATAAACAAGTAGATCTTTCAAGAGAAATGCCATTTGCAAACAAACGTCAGGAATTATCTTTAAAGTAACATTTCACTTGTGCAATACTAAGTTTCGCAACTACGTGTCTACTAAGTAGATGTCACATCACATAAATGGAAATATTTTGTACAACATCATGATGTACAGAGCTTGTGCTCCTGGTGGAGGAATTCAGGTACAGCCTGTGGCTGTGCTTCACTTGATAACAGGACTCTTGGTCAATACTGCAATCATTCCCTTACATGGCCTAGAGATATCAACAGCATGAGTGGCAAACTTCTACTTCATCAAAATTGGATTCATATTAGAAAAATAGACTTTAGTTCACATAACTTTTATTCTATCAAAGCCTAAAAGAGTCCTCCATAATTGTAAACTTGGTTCCAAGACCAATAAGACATGTATAACAATGATTTTGGCAGTAGCTGAGGATTGTGGTTAAAAATACAAATACAGGAATGTTCTTCTACTACAAGGTGTTAAGAATGTGGTGATACATGGGAAAATATAACTAATGTAATTTATAGGCTATAGTTAATGACAACATTGTAATGTTTTTGTAGCAAAAGCAAAGTTGGTACTATGTTAATGCTAAAGGGCAAAAAAAGAATATGGGGTTTGGTTTGGTGAGATGTGAATATGATTAAGCATTTTTTTCCTTGTCATTTAACTAATCTGTGTTCATCTGTGTATCTTTCTGAACACTATAGGAACAACTGAGTTAGTAGTTGGAATTAAATTAGATAAAAGTACCTGAACAGAACTTTTTATGAGTAATGCTTCCATAACCTGTTGTGTTGCCCTTTTCTATTTTTTTTTTTTTTTGAAATAAAGGTTGAATAAAAATAATAAAAAAAAAAGATTTCTCTTAGCAGTCATCACTGTTATTGCTTTATATTCTGTGAGGGTTTCTACTGAAGATTAATATACTATTCTCCCTTTCTGGTGGCCAAATTAATAAAAGCCATTTTGTAGCAGCTTCTGCTTCCACTTGTTGAAGAGTGGCCTCCAATAAAATCCCAGCCTCACAACCGTAATAAGAATGGTCAAAGAGAACATGTGAAAGCTTGGTTCATCTACCTGGGACAGATGATCTTCCTGTTAGGAAGGGAGTCACAAATATGCACTCCCAAAAGGAAACATGCCTCCAATCAGCCCTCCTCAAATGCCAAGCCTGAGCCTTATTTTCACATGTCAACCACACAGATGAAGAGGGAAAGTAAAGAAAGGCATTTTAACACCTCCAAGCCTCAGTTTTCTTGTCTGCAAAATGAAGATAATCAAATACAAAATGAGTTGTCCACAAGAAATTATGTCTTTTAGGAGCATGTTGCCCACAGATTTTCAAATCGAATTTCGAGAAGTTCTCAGGTGCCTCAGGGGCTGCCTTGGGGCTGACTGGGGAGCTGACTGGAGAGGGCTGACCCACTCCCCCAGTGAGAACAGCTCCACATTTGTCTGTTCAGTGTATGGGGATTATGCTTCACATTTCACTCTAGAAGAGGGTCTTGATACGAAAAACTTTGAAAACTGATTGAACAAGTATAATTGTCACAGACTTGGGAGTTCAAAATCCAGATCTGCCAGTATGGGCTATGAGACTCAGACAAGTTAGTTAACCTGGCCTGTCCTTACTTTCCTCATTATAAAACGGGGATGAATATAAAAACCAGTTCCAGCAGAGCAGGGAGCTCAGTGGCCGAGTGCATGCTTCACCTGTACACAGTCCCGGGTTCAATCTCCTGTACCTCCTAAAAAAAATAAAAAGCTATTTCCCATACATCACAGACCTAGTGTGAGGAAATGATCAAATAAGATATGGATGTGCAAGCACTATGTAAACATAAAACATTATAGAACAAAGTGCCATGTTAGAGTTATTTATTGTATATTGGAAGTTTGATAATGGCCTTGGCTCTGGAGATAGGTGAAGAACAGCATAGAAAATTCCAGAGAGATGTGAGTGTATTCTCTGTGGGTGGAGCTGAGCAATGCGAGGGCTCCACTGAGTCCCACTGCAGTGCTGCCCCGTCCTCTGACCAGCCTCCCTGGCACAGGGGGTGAGCTGTGGGAGGAAAGGGCATATGAGTGAATTTCAACAGCCGCACTATCCCGAGCACATGGGGCAATTTTGACATGTGGTTATGAAGTCCTCCAGCCTCCAGGGGGTGCACCTGAGTTCTGATCATGGCAAGGAGTCAGGAACAGTAAGAGTAACTCTGGCCACGATGGTGGGAAAAACGTGCTCCGGCAGCAGCAGCTCGGAGGCTTCCCAAACATTGCCCAGTTTCAGCAGCAGTGACAGCTGTGGTGGCAGTAACAGCTGCACAGTGGCACTTTCTGGCCCTCCAAACTAAGTCTCAAAGAGAACTTTAATGTTCCTATTCCAAGAGCTGCTCGAAGTGTGCTAAGTAAGCCCCTTGGTGTTTCTGGAGAGGAGGAAGGGCTTTAGTAGTGAAAGATAGTTGTGCAATTATGGGACAGGGAGTCTGTCATTTTTATTTGAATATTTGAAGACATATGACCTTATATAGTGACCTCAAGTTGCTGGAGTACACATCAAGTACACAAAGAAAGATATCCCCCTATTCAAAGAGAGATATTCATAAAGTTTATAAACATAATCTTTCATGCAAACAAAAGAATAGTTTGTATGAGATAAATCAGATCATCCTAATATTTATTTGTTGATAATGTAAGTCCAGGTATGTACTAAGCCTATAATGAACCCTACCTGGTCCCTATCTGTGAGAAGGTGGTGGTCCCTGGGCCACTGGGATGTTTATCATTGGCATCAGCTGACCTAAATTTCTTGCTCAAGGCCTGTTACTCACTTCTGAGTCAAACCTCTGAATGATGGTTTTGACAGATTCAGCAAGCATTGTCATAATAACAATATGATGCCAACAGTAGCAAGGAAGTGGCACCAACATCATCTTCTTGGTGCTAGGGCCAGGGATTTGCGGGAGGATTGCCCCTGAAAGCTCTCTAATCCAGCCTCCACACCCTGGCTTTGAAGCCTCTTGTACTTGCTTATTAATTGGGTACTTTGGAAAAAATAAAGGTTTCATTGACTGGTATTCTTATCTCACCTTGTCTTTCAACTAAAGCAGTTTCTGTTACTTGGTGAGCAAACAGCCACGGCCATAAGAGACAGGGATCCTAGATCAAGGAGGGACATATTCCCAGTAGAGTTGAATGGCCTTGTCACTGGCGGGTAGAGGGCAAATGCGTTCGAGCTTGTTTCTATACCTCCTTCCCTTGGAGTCCTGGGAATTATGAAGTTCCTCAAGTTGCACCCAAAATTGTATGTGAGGGGCAAGAGAATTTTTTAAGTGATTAATCTCTTTTTTTGTCAACAGAAGAGGAATTAAAGGGTAATTTCTTCCTTCCTCCTCCTAGAGAGACAACCAAGCTCCCTGTTTCTGTGCTCTTTAGACCAAGTTCTGCCCTGAAGACCACACCCATCTACTTCTTTGCTGAGGACAGAGATGGGAAATACCCCAGAAAGGGAAGACAAGGGGAATGTGGTTGGAAGGTGGAGGGTTGAATGGATTGGTGGTGACAAGAAGTAGTCCCTGAGAATAGAATTGGGGGTGAGGGGAAAGGTGCTGTCAACATCAGCTCTTCTGGCAGCAGGGCTCATGTGGAATACTCTAGAGGTATTAGGGCCTGCGATGGGAATGGATGAGTGTGTGTGGTTTTTCTCCTTACAAAGATCCCTAGAGAGTCTGGGGGCTGGTGCTCCAGTCTGGAGCTTCAGCACAGACCCCTGAGCAGAACCACACATTATCAACTGGATCCCTGACTGAAGGACGAACCCCCGAGAGGGGAAGCTGTATTGGACTGAAATCCTGAGGCTGTCTCCAACACTCTGGGCCAGGTTTCCTGGACAATCTCAAATGAAGAGTGAGGAAGAAGGGAAAAGCTCTCCCACAAAGAATTGAATTTGGATTTCTCAACCACCTGGTGGGTGGAAAGCTGAGTCATATGTGATTTGGAAAAATTAAGGATGAGACATTTCTTACACTTTCAGGGTTGTGGAACAAATGCATAGCAATTACATGAATATGTACATTATATTTTAGAAAAACTGCCCAGAACTTTCATCAGATCCATAAAGGTGCCTAAGACCTAGAAAATTTTAAAAGCCCCTACTTTAGAAGATAGAGAGTGCCTTTATCCCGAGAAAAGGATTTAGGATTTGTGAGCAAACAATTTATTAAGAAAGTATGTTTAGAGGAGACAGGCAGGAGGGTGGGGGAGATAGAAAGGAAAGGGCAGGAAGCCAAGCAAGGGTGCTCTCTCAGGTGAAGTTCCACAGAGGGTAGTTCAGCCTGAACCCACGGGGGAGCTCTGGAGCACAGGTTACACCACCAAGTTGTACCTACCTGAGGCAAGCAGGTTAGACTTTCCTACCTCATCTACCAAGGGCCATGGAGTGAAAATAAAATCCCAGGCACTTTGGGTTCTGAGTCTTTCAGCACAGTCCTGGGTAGCCTAAAAGCAGTTCTCTAAAGAGCTTCTGATGCTGGGCATTACAAGTAAATGCAGAACAATGGGAAAAGGGGGTGTGCCCCCAAAATGGTATATACATATTGTATTAGTCTACCAAAGGGGTGCTGGTGCAAAGTACCAGAAATCTATTGGCTTTTATAAAGGGTATTTATTTGGGGGTAAGAACTTACAGTTAGAAGGCCCTAAAGAGTCCAACTCAGGGTTGCTTTCTCACCAAAGTCAGTTGCCACGGGTTGAAGCAAGATGGTTGCTGATCTCTGCAAGGGTTTGGCCTTCCCCTCTGGGCTTCCTCTCTCTTAGCTGCAGGCAGGCATAGGGCTTGTCTCTCAGGGCTTCCTCTCTCTCCCCGCATAGGGCTCATTTCTTTCCAGGCTTTCCATATCAGTTGCAACTGTTCTGTTCTCTTCTCAAGGTCAGCAGCAAACTATCAGGAGAATGCCTCATCTCTCTACTGGGCCCCAGGATGAAAAATGGCAGAGCACTCTCTTCTTGAGTGAGTGTCCATTTATATCGGCCCCCCCAAGGGTGTGGGGACTCAACCTGAGTCACGCCCTATTGACATGATCTAATCAAAGCTGTAATCTCAACAGGTAATTTAATCACAGGCCCCTCAACTGAATCTAATATAATCAAAGAATATCACACCAAGAAGAATAGATTAATTTACAAACATAATCTTCCTCTTTTTCGGATTCACAAAAATAACCTCAAACTGTCATACATACTTACATACATAGATATACATATCTATGTATGAATATATTTAAGAGGTACGAGGGGATCAGGTGGGAACACTACTCCCCCTGAAAGGAGGTGTTCTTAAAATTGCAGTTGGGACCAGAAGGCCGGGTGCCTGGTGCCCAGAGCACAGCTGTGCAGACCCTAGGGAAAGATGAGATCAGGCAGAGAGCTGGGGCACATGTGTCCAGGTCCAGCAGACGTGCTCCCCACTCCATCAGGAAAATGTCTCCTCCCTGGGCATTACATGTCCCTGTGTTAAGTCTGTTGGTGTTTCCCATAACTTGCAGCTTCTCAGTGGCCATTTCTTCACTTGAGCCCCAGGCATTGGCCATTTCTCTGGGCCTGCTCTCTCCCTCCCTCCTGGATGGCACAGGCCCTCTTCCAGTATCTCTCTTCCTGGGTTGCCCCTCCACTATCTTTTTTCTTCTATAATGTAGAGGAATGTATTTCTTTTCATCTCACTCCAAGTACAGCCAGGCGAAGCCCAGTGGGTCTCATTTGCATAACCAAACATAACCATATAAGGTGTGTTCTTAAGCAAAGGCAATTCTCTCCCTGAGAGTCTGGAGGGAGTACTGCATATTACTTTTTCCTTCTTTGTTAAATCTAAATATATATACTTATATTTGAAAACTGAGGCCCAGAGAAAGATCAATGTGCCCAAGGCCACTTAACTAAGTGGTGATAGAACCAGGACTAGAGCCCAAACTCTTAACTCTCTGTTCAGTGTTCATTACCTCCTAACACTCTGTTTCCTGAGCACCCAAGCATTTTATATCAATAGTAAGAAGTATTCAATAGGCAAGTGAAAGTAAATGCCAAACGCACTCCATGGAAACATGGATTCATGTCTGAATCCAGGGGACCAAGGCACATGGTATAAATGTGGGGAAACAGAAATTCAATGCACTCTGGAATAACGTAAAGGGTCCCTTCCAAACAATAACAAATGATCCCACAGGTCAGAAAGAGACTATTTAGGGAGACTTTTAATTTGAAAACCTTGTAGTGGCAATAAAAATATTTCCTTTCCTGAATATTTTCTTACTAAATTCACCAGAAACATAAAATCCTGGATCATAAGGCTTTCTGAAAGGTATTTCAATTAGGTAATCTGATTCACTTCCCTGCCTTCAAACTAAAAAGGGTACTCTAACCTCCATTTCCAGAGAAATTAGGTGAATGCCAGAAGTCACAGAGCTAGAATTGGTTCATGCGCAATTGAGAGTCCACGTCTTTGTACTTTACAGATTACTAAGTGCTTTACACACATATTACTTTATGTAATCCTCATAGCAATCTTGCTTGATGGGTATATTATTATCCCATTTTCCAGATAGGGAAACTAAAGCTTGGAGAGCTTAAGTATCATGCCTAAAAGCACCCACTAGTAGGTGGCACAGCTAAGACTGAAATCCAAATCCCCTAACTCCAAATCCCAATGCCCTTTCTTTACCTCTCTGGCTGGTTACTGTGAGGACTAGGGGAGATGGGTTTTATTGAATCACTGGTTTAGATGCTACAGATAAAAGGGAAATCTGGTTAAACTCTAAGTCTCCACAGGCAGGGACTTTATTCAACAGGAGGTTTGGGCTGCACAGGAACTGAGTCTCAAGTGCTTCCAGAGAGTGGGTAGTAGGTGACTCCATGCAGGACTCTGTTCCAGGCACCCTAGAGAAAGAAGTGACCCGAACTCGCTGGAGCTTACATTTTAGTGGACTGAGACAGACATGAAACAAATAACAAAATATGAAATATGGCAAGTGATGGTAAGTGCTATGGAGAAAAATAAAGCAGAATAAGGAGTCTAAGGAGTATGTGTGTGTGGAGGGATATAGGTTCTATTTTAGACATAAGGTGTTCAGAAAAGGCTCTCATCTAAGGTCATATTTGAGAAGGGACCTAAAGGATGTGAAGGAGGAGGTTTTGTTGCTATCTGGGAAGAAAGATTCCCAATAGAGAAGACAGCAAGTGCAAAGGCCCTACGGTCTGAGCTTGGTGAATGTGAGGAGAGGAGGGAGGCCAGCATGGTTGGGGAGAGTTTAATAGTCATGTACCTGCCTTTAGGGAGCAAAAAAAAAAAAAAATTGTAAGAGAAAAAGTGCACATCTTTGAAACAGAGTAATACAAGCCAACTCTTGTTATTACCTGACTTTTGATTATAGCCATCCTAATGGGTAGGAAGTAGTATCTAATTGTGAACTGAATTTGCATTTCCTGATGACTAATGATGTCAAGGATATTTTCATGTATATATTGGCCATTTGTATAAGTTCTTTGGAAAATGTCTATTCAGATACTTTGCCCATTTTTAAATTGGGTTGTATGTCTTTTTTATTATTGAGTTTTACGAGTTCTCCATATATTCTAGATACAAGTATCTAATCAGATATGTGATTTGCAAATATTTTCTCCCATTCTGGACTGTCTTTTCACTTTCTTGGTAGTGTCCTATGAATCACAAAAGGCAGCATTTATCTATTTTTCTTTCTGTTGTTTGTGTTTTGGTGTCATATGTAAGAATCCATTGCCAAATCCAAGGTCATGAAGACTTATGTTTTCTTCTCAGAGTTTTACAGTTTTATCTTTAGGTCTCTGATCCATTTTAAGTTAATTTTTGTATATGGTTGAAGTAAGGGTCCAACTTCACGCTTTTGAATGTGGCTGTCCAGTTGTCCCAGCACCATTTGTTGAAATGACTGGTTTTTCCCCCATTGACTGATCTTGGCATTGTAAAAAAAATCAGTTAACCATAGACACATGGGTGTTTTGTTTTGTTTTGTTTTGTTTTTCTGTTTGTTTTGACATTTCTCAATTAAATGTAATGGATACATATAAAAATTTTTTTGAAACAAACAATATGTTACACAATATATTTGGTTCATAGTAACACATTCATACAGTATTTGTCCTTTCGTGTCTGGCTTGCTTCACTCAACATAATGTTCTCCAGGTTCATCCATGTTGCCATATGCTTTATGACTTCATTTCTTCTTACAGCCGCATAATATTCCATCATGTGAATAGACCACAGTTTGTTTATCCATTCATCTGTTGATGGACACCTCGGTTGTTTCCAACTTTGGGCAATGGTGAATAATGTGGCTATGAACATTGGTGTGCAGATGTCTGTTCATGTCACTGCTCTCAGTTCTTCTGGGTATATACCCAGCAGTGGTATTGCAGGGTCACGTGGCAAGTCTATATTCAACTTCTTTAGGAACTGCCAAACAGTCCTCCATATTGGTTGTACCATTCTGCATTCCCACCAACAGTGAAGAAGTGTTCCTATCTCTCCACATCCACTCCAACACTTGTAGTTCTCTGTCTTTTTAATAGTGGCTATTCTGATAGGTGTGAAATGATATCTCATTGTAGTTTTGATTTGCATTTCCCTAATCATGAGTGATGTTGAGCATGTCTTCATGTGTTTTTTTGCCATTTGTATTTCCTCGTTGGACAAATGTCTATTCAAGTCTTTCGCCCATTTTTTAATTGAGTCGTTTGTCTTTTTATTGTTGAATTGTAACATCTCTTTATATATCCTGGATATTAAACCCTTATCAGATATGTGATTTCCAAATATTTTTCCCATTGAGTTGGCTGCCTTTTCACCCTTCTGACAAAGTCCTTTGAGGTGCAAAAGTGTTGAATTTTGAGGAGGTCCCATTTCTCTATTTTTTCTTTTGTTGCACGTGCTTTGGGTATAAGGTCCAAGAAACCACCACCTACTACAAGGTCTTGAAGACGTTTCCTTATATTTTCTTTTAGTAGTTTTATGGTCCTGGCTTTTATATTTAGGTCTTTGATCCATTTTGAGTTGATTCTTGTATAGGGGGTGAGATAGGGGTCTTCTTTCATTCTTTTGGTTATAGATATCCAGTTCTCCCAACACCATTTGTTGAAGAGACTGTTTTTTTCCGTTAGTGTGAGCTTGGTAGGTTTGTCAAAAACCAGTTTACTATATAGGTGAGGGCTTATTTATGGGTTCTCAATTCTATTCCACTGATCGATGTGTCTATCTTTATGCCAGTACCATGCTGTTTTGACCACTGTAGCTTTGTAATATCTTTCAAGGTCAGGCAGTGAAATTCCTCCCACATTGCTCTTCTTTTTTAGAATGCTTTTGGCTATTCTGGTACACTTACCCTTCCAGATGAATTTGGTAATTGCCTTCTCTAATTCTGTAAAGTAAGCTGTTGGATTTTGATTGGTATTGCATTGAATCTATAAATCAGTTTGGGCAAGATTGACATCTTCACAATATTTATTCTTCCAACCCATGAACACAGAATGTCTTTCCATTTGTTTAGGTCTTTTTCAATTTCTTTTAGCATTGTTTTGTAGTTTTCTGCATATAGGTCCTGTACTTCTTTGGTTAAATTAACTCCTAGGTATTTGAGTCTTCTGTTGTTATTGAAAATGGAATTTTCCTCCTGATTTTCTCCTCAGATTGTTCAGTACTAATGTACAAAAACATTACTGATTTTTGCGTGTTGATCTTGTATCCTGCCACTTTGCTGAACTCATTTATTAGTTCAAGTAGCTTTGTTGTGGATACTTTAGGATTTTCTAAATACAGGATTATGTCATCCACAAACAGCGAGAGTTTTATTTCCTCTTTTCCTATTTGGACACCTTTAATTTTTTTGTCTTAATTGCCCTAGCTAGAACTTCTAGTACAATGTTGAATAACAATGGTGACAGTGGCATCCTTGTCTGGTTCCTGATCTTAGAGAGAAAACTTTCAACCTTTCCCCATTGAGTATGATGTTGGTTGTGGGTTTTTCGTATATGCCTTTTATCATATTGAGGAATTTTCCTTTTATTCCTATCTTTTGAAGTATTTTTATCAAAAAAGGATGTTGGATTTTGTCAAATGCCTTTTCTGCATCTATTGAGATGATCATGTGGTTTTTTTCCTTCAATTTGTTAATGTGGTGTATTACATGGATTGATTTTCTTATGTTGAACCAGCCTTGCATATCAGGAGTAAATCCCACTTGGTCATGATGTATAAGTCTTTTGATATGCTGTTGGATTTGATTTGCAAGTATTTTGTAGAGAATTTTTGCATCTGTGTTCATTAGAGAGATTGGTCTGCCAATTTTCTTTTCTTGTGGAATCTTTATCTGGCTTTGGTATTAGGGTGATGTTGGCTTCATAAAATGTATTGGGTAATTTTCCCTCCTCTTCAATTTTTGGAAGAGTTTAAACAGGATTGGTGTTAATTCTTTTTGAAATGCTTGGTAGAATTCACCTGTGAAGCCATCTGGTCCTGGACTTTGCCGGGAGATTTTTGATGACAGATTCAATCTCCTTAATTGTGGTTGGTTTGTTAAGTTCTTATATTTCTTGTAGCGTCAGTGTAGGTTGGTTGTGCCTTTCTAGAAATTTGTCCATTTCATCTAGGTTGTCTAGTTTGTTGGCATATAGTTTCTCATAATATCCTCTTATGATTCTTTTTATTTCTGGGAGATCATTGGTAATCCCCCCCCCCTTTCATTTCTGATTGTATTTATTTGCATTTTCTCTCTTTTTTTCTTTGTTAGTCTAGTGAGGGGTTTGTCAATTTTATTGATCTTCTCAAAGAACCAGCTTTTGGTTTTGTTGATTTTCTCTATTGTTTTTCTGTTCTCATTTTCATTTATTTCTGCTCTAATCTTTATTTTTTCTTTCCTTCTTTTTGCTTTGGGATTGGTTTGCTGTTCTTTTTCTAGTTTCTCTAGTTGTTCAGTTAAATCTTTGAGTTTAGCTCTTTCTTGTTTTTTAATATAGGCATTTAGGGCTATAAATTTCCCTCTCAAGACTGCCTTCACTGTATTCCATAAGTTTTGATACATTGTGTTCTCATTTGCATTTGTCTCAATATATTTACTGATTTCACTTGCAATTTCTTCTTTGACCCACCGAATATTTAGGAGTGTGTTGTTCAGTCTCCACACATTTGCAAATTTCCTTTTTTCCTGTCTGTTATTGATTTCTAGTTTCATTCCATTATGATCTGAGAAGGTGCTTTGTATAATTTCAATCTTTTTATATTTATTGAGAGCTGTATTGTGACCTAACATGTGGTCTATCCTAGAGAAAGATCCATGGGCACTTGAGAAGAATGTATAACCCACTGAGTTTGGATGCAGTGTTCTGTATATGTCTGTTAGGCCTAACTTGTTTATCACATTGTTCAAGTTCTCTGTTTCCTTGTTGATCTTCTGTCTAGTTGTTCTATCTAATGATGTGAGAGGGGTGTTGAAGTCTCCGACGATTATTGTAGAAATGTCTATTTCTCCCTTCAGTTTTGCCAGAGTTTGTCTCATATATTTTGGGGCACCCTGGTTAGGTGCGTATATATTTATGACTGTTATATATTCCTGGAGTATTGTCCCTTTATTAATATATAATGGCCTTCCATATCTCTTATCACTTTTTCACATTTAAAGTCTGTTTTGTCTGATATTAGTATAGCTACCCCTGCTCTTTTCTGTTTACTATTTGCATGGAGTATCTTTTTCCAACCTTTTACTTTCAGCCGGTTTGTATCCCTGGGTCTGAGGTGAATTTCTTGTAAGCAGCATATGGATGGCTCGTGTTTTTTTTATCCATTCTGTCAGCTTGTATCTTTTGATTGGAGAATTTAATCCATTCACATTCAATGATATTACTGAAAATGCACTATTTATTTCCTCTATTTTATTCTTTGGTTTTCATATGTCATCTTGTTTTTGTCTCTCTTTTTGCTCTTTTGGTTATCCTTTCTGCTTTTGTTTCTTCTATACTCTCCTCCAAGCCTCTCTCTCCTGTCTTTTTCTTTCAGGTTCTAAGGCTTCCTTTAATATTTCTTGCAAAGGTGGATTCTCTTTTGCAAACTCTCTTAGTTTCTGTTTGTTTGTGAATACTTTATACTCACCTTCACATTTGAAGGACAGTTTTACTGGATAAAGAATTCTCGGCTGGCAGTTTTTCGCTTTCAGTTTCCTAATCGTATCATACCACTGTCTTCTCGCCTCCATGGTTTCTGAAGCGAAATCTGCACTAAGTCTTACTGGACGTCCTTTGTACATGATCGTTTGCTTCTCTCTTGCTGCTCTGAGAATTTTCTCTTTATCTTTTACATTTGACATTCTGAATAGTATGTGTCTTGGCGTAGGTCTATTTGGATTTATTCTCATTGGGGTACAGTGTGCTTCTTGGACATGTAAGTTCATTTCTTTCGTGAGAGTTGGGAAATTTTCAGCTATTATTTCCTCAAATACTCTTTCTGCCCCTTTTCCTTTCTCTTCCCCTTCTGGATCTTCCATGACATGTATGTTGTGTTTTGTGTTGTCATTCAACTCTCTGAGCCCCTGCTCAATTTTTTCCATTCTTTTCTCTCTTCAATTTTACCTGCTCTGTCTTTGGTATCACTTATTCTTTCTTCTATCATTTCGAGTCTGCTGTTATATGTCTCAAATGTGTTTTTGACTTCACCTATTGTGTCTTTCATTCCCATGAACTCCGTTACTTTTCTGTTCAGGATTTCAAATTCTTCTTTGCGTTCGCTCAATGTCTTCTTGATGTCATTTATCTCTTTAACTATATTGTCTTTCATCTCATTAATTTGATTTTGGATATTTATGCTCATCTCACTGATTAGTTCTCTCAAATTCTGCATCTCTTCTGGGACTTTGATGTATTCCTTTTCTTGGGCCATGTCTTCTATTTTCTTGGTATGGCTCATAATTTTTTGCTGGTATTTTGGCATCTGGTTAGGTTGTATTTTACTTAGATGCTCTATCTCTTTCTCTTTTATAGGGTTTTAGTGGCAGGAGGCTGTGAGTTACCACAGCTCTTTGATTTTTGACTCAACCTTGATTGTTAGGATTGTCCTGCTGGTTGCTCAAAACTAGGCACTGGACCCAGTAATTGGTTGTAGAGTCGTTTCCTAGGGCCTTGGGCAGGGAGGCTATAGAGGCCAGGAAAAGCCTCCCCTATTTTTTAAAAAATTTTCTTATGTGCACTTCCTTGGTCTGCCAGGAGATGGTGCTCGTCGGCAGTTCTCAATTCAATGCCTGGTCAGCATGTATTTGTTGCGACATAGACCAGATCAATGTGATTGAGTTTCCTGTGGGGGGGCTAGGAGCCTTGTAATTCAAACTTTCTGAGACAGTTTTCCAGTCTTCTCTGGTAGCCCCCTCCCTTTTCCCAGCTAGGAAATATTTCCACTCCCCTCTGAATCCTCAACAATCAGTCCCTGTTAGTAGAGGAGGAGATTGGGAGGTTTGTATATCTTTAACCCTTTGCAGGCTCCAAGACAAACAATGGCACAGCCCCACCTGGCCTGGAAGGGCTCTGGACACAGCAGACCAAACCTGCAAGTCAAAAGCCAAGGCAGCCCCAGGCTCTCACTCCCCTCTCCTGTGGAGTCCTCAACAATTAGTCCAGGCTAGAAGAGAGGGAGGTTACGAGGGCCGGATTTCTCCAGTCCCTCCTTAGGTTCCCAGGGCAAACCACCGTGTGGAAGGGTCTGTGGGGCTCCATAGCCCAAATTTGCAGGTCAGAACCCGAGTCAGCCTTACGCTGTGCCCCTCTCTCTCCCCTTTCCTGGAGTGGTAGATACCTGGAGCCCCCTTTGTCTGTAGTCGCAGGCCCAGAGGCCTGAGAATTCTAAAGAGTGTGGGGGAGGGTGCCAGCAGCAGCAGCCGCTGCTAGTTCCAACTCACAGTTCTATCCTCTCGATTTCCCTCTTTTGTCCTTCTCTCCTCTGGGTGGTGTGCAGCCTTCACCTGCTGTCCTAAACCCTAGAAGATCTATTTCGCGGCTGTTTCAGCCTGTCCTCTAGCTATTTTTCTGGAGAAGAGATTCCTGTGTCTTACTAGTCCGCCATCTTCCTGGAAGTCCTGGTTTATTTCTTGACTCTCACTTCTTTCCTTTGATCTATATGTATCCTTATGCCAGTAACCTACTCTCTTAATTACTGTTGCTTTGTGGTATGTTTTGACATCGGGAAGTGTGAATCCTTCGACTGTGTTCTTTATTTTCAAGATGGTGTTTGCTATTCTGAGGCCCTTACAATTCCATATGAATTTTAGAATCAGCTGTCACTTTCTACAAAGAAGCCAGCTGGGATTCTAATAAGGATTGTGCTGAAACTGTAGATCAATTTAGGTAATATCATCATCGTAAAAATATTAAGTCTTCAGGTCCAGGAGCATGGGATGTTTCTCCATTTTAGATTTTCTTTAGAGTCTTTAAACAATGGTTTGTAGTTTTCAGAGTAAAAGTTTTACACTTCTTCTGTTTCTACAGCCTTTCCGTTTACAAGATATCACACCGGAGCAGTTGCTTCATTACACTTCCTGTTCAAGGACCCTGGGAAGCCTCTCTGGGTGGCTTGCAGTCTCCCCAGCATTATTTCCACCTGTGGAACCAACACATTCATTGTTTCTAGAAGTAGTCTGAGACAGAATGATCATCCCTCAGATTTGCATTTCAAATTAGATTTTTGAGCCATGGAGAGACAATAATATTGAAAAGTGGGCTTCCTGAAAGAATATATCTCTTGAAAACACAGAGATGAGAATGACAGTGAAACTGCCCTGCATTTACACCCTGAAAATGCCTTGTTCGTCCCTGATTTCATGCCTTCACAAATTGATGTTCTTCTTTGCTTAGAATACCCTTCTTTTTGGTAAATTCTAATCACATTTTAGAAGCTATATATGTCTTCTCCCCTCTGATACCTTCTCAGACTTTCCTAAGCATAATTAATTGATCTCTCATCTGTGTTCCTATAGCACTTTCTTCAGACCTTTATCCTATTTGCATTATAAAAACGTTTACATATCTTTTCTCTCCCACTGACTCTGAGCTTCACTTGCAAATAAGAAATATGTTTTATTCTTATTTGATGCCTCAGCTGCCACCAACATAATACAGTTGGTGCTAAATATATCTGTTGACTTTGTAATTCACTGCTGGCTGGGAGTATGCGAAATGAGGGTTCTCTTCCACTAAGAGCTTTTTGAGAAGTTGCCAACTAGTGATGCCACCATGAATTCTTTTCTTGGCCAGCTTCATAATCTATTGAAAAATAAAATTACTATGTGTATATCCTGTAATTTGTCACTGAAAGTTTCTGATGGACAGCCCCAGCACTCACTTCTCATCTTTCTCAGTCACAAGGCTTCTTCCACATTTCTGTTTGTTTATCAATGCTGGATCTGCTCTGAGGCAGACATGTTGCTATGGCCAACACAGCCAGCAATGACACATTCTCCCTCATGCCTGGCCACAGCCCCCTGGTAACTGTCAGCCTCTCAGATATGACTGACAAGAGTGGAAAGCAAAGTCTGTGGGAAAAAATATGAAGTCAGGTCCCAGCTCACGCTTCCTCATTATGTCCAGATGATCTCATGTTTTCTGAGCATCACATGGTGAATCTCACATGATCCA
The DNA here is from genome assembly GCA_026826555.1 of Tolypeutes matacus. Classification (NCBI taxonomy): domain Eukaryota; kingdom Metazoa; phylum Chordata; class Mammalia; order Cingulata; family Chlamyphoridae; genus Tolypeutes; species Tolypeutes matacus. The sequence continues at coordinate 50,053,874 of JAKSZT010054030.1, forward strand.
GAGACAGAGAAGACCTTACCAGGAGAGAACTGATTTTTCTGACAGACACATGGGCCAGGATACTGAGGCCTCTAGCCAGTCAACAATGAAAGACAAACTTAAGTTCCATTTCCCAAATTCACACTGCACGTCAAGGCTACAGAATTAGAATTAATTAGAATTTAGTTAACACAAGTTGGAAAGGATCAAGGTTAAAGCTCCCATTGAATTTGGTCCAGATTATGAATTAAAACTCAATAGTTGGGGAGCAGATGTAGCTCAAGCAGTTGGGCTCCTGCCTACCATGTGGGAGGTCCAGGTTTCGGTTCCTGGTGCCTCCTAAAGATGACAAGCAAGACAGCGAGCTGATGCAATGGACTGGCATGGAGAGGTGATGCAACAAGATGATGCAACGAGATGACGCAACAAAGAGATACAACAAGGGATCAAACACAATGAGAGACACAACAAGCGGGGAACGGAGGTGGCTCAAGCCATTGGGTGCCTCCTGGGTTTGGTTCCCAGTGACTCCTAAAAAGTAGATGAGCGCACAATGAACAGACACGGAGAGCAAAACAAGATTTAAATAAATATTTTTTTAAAAAACAAAAATCCAATAGTTCAACTCCTGCTCTTAAAAGTCAGCCCCTTTCAACATATCTGATACCCCTTCAATGGCAGGAGTTTATAAAAACTAGATTATCCCAGATCTGTTTGCTTAAGCCAAGAACAAAACATCAGTAATTGAAAAGGTTAGCTCTCACACATCTCTTGATCTCTGCCTTGTCATCTAAAACTTTTCAACTCTCCTCACCAACAGGTCTCCAACTTAATCAGTTTTAGTCCTAACTCTCTAGCTAACAATTGAAAATGTGATATTCTTGTTTTCATTTATAAGCATTTATTTAATCACATGGGATTTACCATATTTATTGCCCAACAATTGGTCTTTTCTTCCTAAATTCTTCTAGGATTTTGATCACACTGATGTTAGATTTAGCATTTCTAACAGAAATAGCAACCAAGAACATAAGAGAAAAAATATTTGTGTCTTGTTGCAATGTGGGGTATCCAGGGTTATCACTAAAAGGCACTTGAGACATGACCACAAAGAAAAGAGAATCTGAAGAACGTTTGGGAAGACAAAGCACATTAAGGGTGTTTATTTGGATTTCTACAATTTCCCTTTCTCCAGCTTTATTTACATTTCATTAATATGAAGTTATTCATCCGAAGTTACATTTTGCCCTGCATAGTTTACTGATTTGGCTTTTGCAAGCAACCAGACAGCAAGAATGATTCCAAACAGGCTCTTGGTTGATGTGAACTTTCATGTTTATTGAATCAGAGGCATTTAAATGAAAATTGCCATTTCAATGTAATATTTCAAAAACACCAGAATCCATTTCCCCTAGAGAAGCAGAAAACTTGCTCCTGTTCCCTTAGCAAGTTGATCAGGTTTGTTACTTTTAAAACTAAAAAGGTGCAAGACTGCCTCTCAAGGGCAGGAGTCAAACTATGCGGTTTGTTTGTTTTTAAATGTTTTCCTATAATTTTTACTTTTACTTATTTAAAGAGTTATTTGAGGATTACATAGACATAGTATCTTTAAATAGATCCTCTCTTGTTAATAATAAGAAATACAAGCAACACAAATTGCTTAAAGCATTTCCAAAATGTCTTCACATCTAGAGCTTGACTATTCAGAGTTGAGTCTGTCCAGGTTTTTCCACACAGCACTGACCTCTGTGCCATCAAAATTGCTGGCGATATAGCATTTCTTTTTTTCTCTTTTCTTTTCTTCTTTAGGGTTTTAATTCCTAAACTGGATCAAGTTCAATAGGCTTTAGCTTGATCCTTTCCAATTTGTGTTAACTAAGGTCTAATTAAGCAGGCTTTATTTTAATGAAGCCAGAAGCCAGTTCTTGCCTTCTCTACCTAGACTTTCAATATCACAGCGTTCTTTCTTAATTAAGGTGAAGAATTCTCTTTGGCTTCCACAGCCAAAATTTTCTACTTGTTCCACTTAGGATGCCAGTTGGTTTCCACACCCTGAAATCATATGCCTGTGGCACAGCTGGACAAGTTATGAGCTTCCTTAGGATTAAAAAGGTTCTATATCCTTGGGAAACATTCCAAATAATCTGTATTCCTATTTATTCTCAGCAACTATCATTTTTTTCCCAGTAATAATGAGCAAGTGAGCAGTGGAGGCAGAGCACAAAGAGATGCCAGCAACCATGCTTCCAGAGAGGTCTCCTCTCCTCCCAAGCCCAGAGCCGAAAGTCAGAAAAGACTGCTATGGCCAATCCTTAGCCAGAGGACTGGCTCCTATTTTGGTACCCAGGGCTACTTGAAGGTAGAAAGAGGAAAGGGGAGTCCACAGCTGTCCTTATGGCCACACAGGTTAGGAGAAGGCATGAAGGTAACAGAGTGCCTTAGACATGTGCAAGACGCCAGAGTTACAATCAGATGACAAAATTCAGCTCCCATCCTACTGTGGACTAATTCTGAGACCTTGAACGCGCCCTTCACTTCCCTGAGCCTTGGTCTTCTCATCTGTAAAGAGAGAGGATATGACTAGACCAGTGCTTCTCAAACTATCTGTGGTGACGGAACAGGTTTTTTGTTTTGTTGTATCTTGCCCCTCCCCTCCCCAATTTGTGGACTGATCATTTGTAAAATACAATAAAAATGGATTAGCAGAAAAGGGATCACTTTTGGATGTCACGGCTATGTCAACTTGCTGTGAAAGTTTCTAAATGCTTACTCTCACTTGCTATATTAATCTCCTCATGAACCGGTTAAGGAACGGACTGTGGTGTCCACTGACCACACGTCTGGAAGCACTGGGCTAGGCCATATCTTAGGCCCCTTCCAGGCCTCATGGTCTCCACTTCCCACAATTTGCTGTGCACCTCCTCTTAGGTTTGCCTAAGCACCCAAGTAATTGAGCCTGAAGGTAAGACCAAATTGATGCTTCTGGAGCAAACAAAAAGGACCAAAGTAACCATTTGAACAACTAATACTACTTTTATCTCCCTCACTCTATCAATCTCCCTAATAGAAATCTGAAATCCTGGCTCCCTGACTTGGGCTCAAGTGGCCAAAAGCAAGTTATTTAACCTCTCTGGGGCTCAGCTTTCTCATTTCTGAAGTTACAATAATAATAATGTCTTCTTTATAGGGGTGTTTTGGGTAAAAGTATATTTTGATGTAATTTCAAACATACAGAAAAGTTGCTAGAATAGTAAAAAGAAGTCCTATTTCCTCTTTATCCAGATTCTCCATTGTTAATATTTGCCCCGTTTGCTTTATCGTTCCCTCCCCCCTTCCACTTGTTTTTTCTTTTCTGGACTATCTGAAACTAACTTACATCCATCATGTCTTGAGGACTAAAGGAATTAATATATGTGAAATATTCAAAATAGTACCTGCACACATAATCAGCTCTCATAAAATATAAGCTCTTCTGCTTGAGTTTCAAAGGCCTTTCAGATATTCAATGGTGACTTCCAACTCTAGTGACATGAAGCCACCCTATGAGGATTCTCCAATATGCTGGAGTTTCATTCCAATAGCTCTACCCTTAAAGATTTATGCCAGATTCACTTATTTGCAAATACATTGAATTTGATTTAAAAATCATTCTATGCTGTAAGTATCTAGTCTTGAACACTGGCATTGAGTGTATCTGCTCTAAATTACAGCATGTAACTAAATCAGATGAACTCTGGTATATATGTTCTTCACTTTTATACAAAACTATAGCACTCCTACTTACATAGGATACATTTACATAGTGATAAATGGCAACTAGGAGGCCAAACCCTCATTGTTTGCGTTCTTTGGGTAAATTATAGGAACACTGATTTCTAGGAAATTCAGATATGACCCTTACAGAGAAACTCCCCTAAGTGGCTCTAATACCTTCCTTTTCTGTTACCAAAAATGTATATGCGTCTGATTCAGAATCAAAGTGCAGATTTGCATAATGCCCTGTCTAACCCGGTGTTGGTTTAACTTTAAACTGAACCAGAACTTTCCTTTCTCACATTCACCCTAGGTTCTTTTGCTTCCTGACTTCCTGCCTCATCCAGATCCTGCTGTGCTGAATTGAATTAAGTGGAAAAATACTGATTCCGCTTCATCTCCACATTTCCAGATTTGGCTGCAACACAGCTACAAAGACTATTCAGACCACAGCAATTTTTTAAATCATTCCACGTGCCTGGTATACCAGAAAGAAATCAAAGCACCGAGGCATCTAGATGGCCAGCCTCTAGCAGGTTGGGTGACTTGCCCAGGTGACTCATTGCTCTTCACACAACATCAGAACAAGACATCTGTCTTCCAGGCCCTTTTGCTCAAAATTACCAAGTGACCAAATCAAAGCCTATCATTTCCCCAGCAGGGTTCATCAGTCTTATGACTTTTGTGGCAGACAGGGGACCTGGGGGAGGAAGAGGAAGCAAAGTCCATGCCTCTTGCATCCCAAGATGAATTATGTATATATGGCTAGAGCCAACATAGCTCGGAGAGCTATCCCTAGGGATGCTGTGAGGGTGGAGCCTGCAGATATATTCACAGCCCACAGGGAATGCTCTGTTCCCTGGAAACTTACAATCTATACCATGCGGTTTGATACTTGGTTAAAAGTTTTTTGCTCAAGACACATGTCTAGTTCCTTGGGTTAACCTATCAAGTCCCAGAGAGCCAAGGCCATGTCTGCCACCTGTTTGTATCTTTGGAGCAACCTCATATTGTACTGGGTAACATAGTAGGTGTAAATTTATTTCTCTGGTTGACCTGAGGTAGAAGAAAATGGGGAAGCCACTCGCCCCAGTTATTAAATCATTGGCTCCATCCCCACTGCCCGCCATGTCCAGTGGCAGATGTGCCTACTTCTCAGCCATGGTACAGATACCCTTCCCTTCTGGAGAGAATCCAGCATTCCTGCTGCAAAGGGAGAGACACAGCCATCCGTGTCTCCTACCTCCCTCGGACCACCTGGTTTACACATTTTCTCTGCTAGTACCACCCTCTTCCAACTAATTTAGAGATGCTAGCAGAGATGAGGGGACACACTGGTACTCATCTGGTTCACTTAAAAATCTTAAGTATGTTTCCTCACAAAGTTAAACATGGAATTACCACACGACACAGCAATTTCTCTCCTAGGTGCATGCCCCTAAAAACTAAAAACAAATCCACAAAAAAAACTTGTATAAGCTGGTTTACAGCAGCATTATACTTCCTAGAAAAAAAAAAAAAAAAAAGGAAGCAATACAAGGTCCATCAACTGCTGAATGTATAAATAAAATGTGGTATATTTATATATGCAGTAGAATATTATTTAGCCATAAAAAGGAATGATATATGCTACATTGTGGATAAATCTCAAAAAACATTGTACTAACAGAAAGGAGCCAGTCACAGGGGATCACATATTGTATGATTTTGTTTATGTGACATGTACAGGATATACAAATCCACAGAGACAGAGGTTGGGGGTAAGGGAAATGGGGAGTGACTGTTACTGAGTACAGAGTTTTCTTTGAGGGTGATATTCTGGAACAAGATAGTGAATATACTAAAAACCACTGAATGGTATATTTTTTAAAGGATGGAGTTTATGGCATGTGGATGATGTATCAAATTTTAAAAGACTGAGTAAGAAATAAAATAGGACATGAGACTTAAAAAAAAAAACATCAAAGGTGAGTCAAAATGCAGCCCAGGGTCAAGGCTGGCCTCTTAACTTTACTCTTGCTACAGCTGAACTTGCCTTTCTTTCTCCTTGTTTCACTCAGGTTCAACACTGCAAGTCTAGGCTCTTCTGAAACACATTGTGTGCTCTGTAGCTCCAGCAAATGCCTCAAGACTGTCTCAGGTTGTTAGACCCAATCTCCAGTGGGCTTCCATCCGGCCCCACATCTGTAGACAGCATGAGTCCCAGGGCTCTGGCTTCTCCATTTCCACATTGTCAGGGATTGTTTCTGTCAAAAGTAATCATCTGCCTTTCATTGTCGTACAGATGATACCCAAATGTTACCCTCCTCCATCAAACTGTCAGGCTAATTGTTTATAAAACATCCGGAACTGGTTGTCACAGAACATCAGGAAGCTCAGTCCAAATAAAACAGAACCCTCTGCTTGGATACAGCCCCTGAGTGAGGGCAGAGCCTGCCAGCATTCCATCCACAAACACCTTTCTTAATCCAACAACCTTCAGAAACCTAGCGTGATATTGCCATCCTGGGACCCGAATCTGCTCTCAAGGAACTTGGTTCTCCTGTTAACACAATGCCTTTTTCCTCCTCTATAATCTACTGCCAGTCCTAAAAGGCTGACGACTAGCATTCTGGCTTAACATTAAGCTGGGGGATGGCAAAGTTTCCCTGCCATTGCTACAACCACCCGATCGTATAATTATTAATACTTGAGTAGTGGCTTAGAATTTACCGAGCAGTTTTCCTTTAAGCCTCAACCTCCCTGGGACGGAAGCAAAGCGGATGGCACTATTTCTAGTTTTCAAATGGGGAGAACTTCAGAGACTTGTTCGATATCATTGGTGCCATTGATGGTAAAGCCAGAGCTTTCCAGTCTCTGCTGAGTGTTCTTTCCAGAGCCTGGGAGAAGATGGGCTTCAGCTTGGGTCAGGCGACAAGGCTTACTGAGCAACCTTGGGCCAGCACTTCCCTGTTCGTCTGCTCAGCCTCCTAAAGCATTCCTAAGGCACGGTTTTTCTATCCATTTACCTTCTAAAAATCATGCTGTCTTTCATTCCAAATATTCTCTTTCACATGGTTGATTAAAAAAAGATTGGTCAAGTTTCTGCGAGGTACCAACACTGTGCTGAGCGGATACAGAAAAAAAAAAAAAAAATCGGGGCCTCCACCCCTCAGGATGCTCATGGTCCAGTGGTCTCCAGCCCACAGTGAATTCTGACTCTGACCTGAAGGCTCTTCTCCCCTCCAGCATTTGTGGCATTTGGCAGTCTGTCTTCTGTCTTTCTTTCTACACTACAAGTTGATCTCCTTTGCTCCATCTTCTCTGGGCTCTAAAGCCATTGATATCTCCCTAGTAGACCAAGGAGCCTTTATCAATCAGCTACAGATGCATACTACACAAACATGAGCCCGGCACCCATGCTAGACCCTGTCACATGATGTGAGGGAGGGACACCAGGGCAGGGTGTATGGAGCCTCGGTCCCCTTAGGAGCTGGGACTTAGCAGGGGGAGAATTCTGACAATAACTGCGGCTCTGATAATAAAACCTATATCCACTTGTCAGTGTCTTTCCAGAATCAATATTTACAATTAAGGTGAAAACTTACAAATTAGAGTCTGCTCTCAGCACACAGAGTTTCATAGTCCTAACACAGGGATTTGCTCCCTGATGCCTATAATAGGACATGTTAAAATACAACTTTCAAAAAGGTCAAATCATGACTCTCGGGCAAATATGAAATGAGTACTTGTCAAATATTTTATGTAACTCATTAATTAGGTAACTAGTAAGACCTTAGGACTGGTTCAAAGAACATTTCAGAAGCTAGGTATATATAAAAAACTGATTGATGGCTACTGTGCAATAAACCCTTGGGCTAGCTGTTCCAGTGAACAGGATTATTTTGCATCTCTAATGGGAAAAGAAAAATGAAAAAAAAAAACAAACATGAATTGGTCTCAGTCCCTACAGAGTTGTAAAACAGGCAATGCAGAGAAAGTTAAGCACAAGACTTCACAGAAAAACACCCAGGACTTTCTTTGGGCTATTTCCAAGTTCCTGGTAAGTTTTCTGGCAGGCCACTGGGGTTTGAATTAGAAATTGATTTTGGAAAGCTTGTAGGAGCAACAAAAAGTAGATGTCTGTAGTATCTAGTGTTAAACAAACAAACAAGCAAAAGAAACCAGAAGCATTTATCAATAAGCAAATATGTATTTTCTGCACCACAGCAGAGAGGTGTAACTGCTTGTCTTCCTGCTTCCACACAGACTTCACACAGTCCTCAGTCGAATTTCTTCACCTTAAACACAACCCAGTGTTGTTCAATGGGAAGAGGAAAGAGAAAAGGAAACCAAATAGGCAAGTGGACCAAATAGATCCAAGACAAGAGATCTCTACCTTCCACGCCTTCAAAGCTCAAGTCCTTAGTGAAGCCTTCAGATATTTGGATGCCGGGACTTTGGGAAACAAACAAATGCAATTTTGAGAGTAGTTCCAAGGCTGAATGATTTTAGAATCCAATAGGAATATTTATGATGAAATAAAGAAGTCATCAACTTTTTAAAGAGACATGGCCATCCAGATCATTTCCACTCCCCACGCCTCTCTTCCCTGTTTCTACCAGAGTTCTTCGAAGCTTAAGAAAGCAAGCAGAACAACAACAAAATCAAGCTGCTAAAGTCCAGTCACTTCTGATAGGTGAGATGAAAAACACAGAGGATTGGGGTTTCTTACAGAATCAGTGTGTATGACACACATTGCATGAGACTATTTTAAATTACAATAACCTTTTCAAGTTGCTGCATTTTTATTTTTATAACTATATATCTATGTCTTATACATAATTGTTTATATCTATCACATCTACAAATTATATCTGTTTATATTTTTATATTTATTTGCTACTTAGTTCTTGACCAGAAATGAACTCCCAATTATAATATTCCTCATCTAATATTTTTATGGCACTATATATATAGACATTTATATACATATATATATATATGTATATATATATATATATATTTTTTTTTTTTAGGTACTGGGAGCTGAACCCTGGACCTCATGCGTGGGCTAGTGCACAACCACTAAGTCACATCGAATCCCATGAGTTGTCTTTTTCGTTTGTTTGCTTATTGTTTGTTTTTGTTTTTTCTAGAAGGCATCAGGAATCAAACCCTGGACCTCCCATGTGCAAAGCAGGCACTCAACCGCTTGAGCCACATCCACTCTCCAGCACTATATTTTTTATACTTTAGGATGCAGGTTTCAGGAATTCGTTATTTCTGTACTGGTCATAATGGGCTCAGTTATATGATAAACCAATAACCCCAAAATTTCAGTGGCTTGAAACAACATCTTATTGCCCAGACATGCTACATGACCATGGTGGGCTGGCGGGGACTCTGCCCTCCCTCAGGGGAGCTAGTTGATGGAGCAGCCACTATCAAGGATTTGGAAAGATGTCATGGCAGAAGGAAAGAAAGTACGACCACACCTGCACTTAAAGCTTCCACCCAGGAGTGACATAGGCCAGTTTTTCTCACATTTCACTGGCCAGAGCAGGTCACGTGGCCATGCCTAATCTCAAGGAGCCACAAGCAGATGAGAAATCCTGAAGGAGGAGAAAGGGATTATGTATGACTAGTTTGGGTAACTTACAAAACTTGTTTTGAAAAGTGGGGCCCCCTGTTTTTAAACACATTTTTGTTCTTTCAGCTATACTGGTTTACATATTAACCAGTGACATCAGAAACCGATTTATGAAGTTGGAATAAGTATAGATTTTGATTTATCAATTTTAATCTCAGTTTACCTGAGAATTCAAAGCACAGATTTTTTATGTGTATGTACAGCTCACTTTAGGCAAAATGCCATAGAAATTAATAAGACAAAATCTGCAAGCAGAGCCCAGGTTGGGTAAATTGGTCTTGTGCCAGAAGACACAGCTTTCTTTTTGGAAAGGGCCCAGGTTTGGGATTGGCCATAGTTACTTTTTCCATAGGGTATAAATCTGCCAGCCTCTGGGACATAGAGGATTCATTTGTCACCCCTGGCACTCATCTGAGGATTGAATTAACACTGGTGTTTTGAGGAAATTTCATTTTAGCAAATTTTGGTTAGCAGGTGATTTTGTGGTTTTAAACTTTTACTTCCTTATTATTAATTTTCTACACCCAACTTAGAGTTGCCTGTTCCAGACTTCAAAGCATAAAACTCCTCTGGCATGGCAGGAGTAGGTACTTGTGGAACATAGCAAACCACTGCCAAAGATTTTCAGAAGGTCAGAGGCCTGATACAAGAAGTTACTGCAACGTGTGCAGCAAGCGTCAGCTTAGCAAGCGTCCCTGCAGGAGGTGACGGCCCGGAGTCCTCCCTGGTGACCACGCCTGAGCTCCTTCAGTCAAAAGGTGTTGAGAGAAGGCCATGCGGGCACTTAACTGGTATTAAATGACACAAAAGGCAAAATGAAGTATGTCATACAATTCTAAGACATGGATAGATATAGAAAGCAAAAAAAAAATCCCACTTTACTAACCAGATAAAGCTCAGATAACTTAGTGAGAGCTGCTGGAGCTGTCAGGCATGCAGTTGGTTCCCACCCGTGTCGGTCGGCTGGGATTTGAAGATTTTGGGTGGTGAGTTTCTTCACAGAGGTGTGGGATTATGGGAACCATAAAGGATGTTGGGAGCCCAAAGACCAGCAAAGGCAGGAAGCTGTTACCACCCTTAGTCCTGAAGAGGCAGGAGGAGGAACTAGCATTACCAGAGCCTGGCGGGAGCCGGAGCTGGGGAAGGGGGCAGTCCCCAGGACCAGAGGGGAGTGGCGAGAGGAAGTGACCCGACCTGTGTCTCTGGTCCTCGAGTCTCCTGCCACTCCTTCCTATTGGTCAAATGCAACTGGATGAACAGAGGCACAGAGGCCAGTCTCTTGGGGCAAGGGGCAGGGCAGAGAATGGCACTGGCAGGCTTACCTCCTCACCTAACTAAGAGATACTGTCTGTAACGCTCTTTGGCCAGACCGTTATGTTTGGTTTACCTCCTAATGGGTACACTCTCTCTAGGACTTGACTTTTCTTTTACTTTTTCTTATTGAATCCAAAAGGGCTCAATAATAATAGCCAGTTTACAAATTAAGATAAAAATAAGCAAGTGCTTTTCTTTTTGTTATCGGGGGGTTATCATAAGCCTATTACATATTTAGTTACTCATCTCACACTTAGTAAAGAAGGGAGAGATTTTAATTTTTAAACATTATGATCAGAAATCCCAAGAGATTGTATCCTAAGCTTTAAAAAGTCTGGTATGTTCCTCAAAGTAAACATTAAACCAAAAAATAATATAGTAAATTATCTGAAATTATTACGAAATGGATTGATGTAGTTAATAGAATGGCCACAGTTATCATAACTAAACTATCAATTTTCAAAGACTTAGTGTCTATTTTTAACTAGTATGCGAAACAAACACAATTAGTAATGCATCAGAGCACACGGTTTTAAAAATATGTGCTCAGTGGGCATAATCTTCCCCAGCCCCTGGAAAAAAAATGTTGACTTTTCTGGTCACAAAATTCAGGCCCAGTTCATGAATTGAAGTTGTATAGTCCTAAATATTAATCGCTATCTGAACTCAATTTAGTGCAAAATCTTCTGCCCTCCCCGACCCAGAACCTTCTTTAGGCAAACCACGTACTGAGAGGGCGGCTATGGTTGCTTTGTTGCTTCTCTTCTTCCACATTTCTTCTCCTACCTTGGTGCCGGGGTCTCAGCCCTCTAGAACCATGTGAGGGAGAGAACAAAGGAAAGAGGGCGAAAGGACGATTCTTCCTTGCTGATGGCTTCGCTCTCTTGGGGCCCAGTGCAGGTTACGATGCATCATGTCTCTTGTGGAAGCTTCTAAGGTTCATTGGAGGCTACTCCGCTAGGCTTCCTTGAGTGATGTTTTCTGTCTGTCTGGCTGCTGCCCTCCTCTCTGTCCCCAGTTGCCTGGTGATCCATTCTACACAAACTCTTACTCTTAAAACCTCATTCTCCAGGTTATCCTTTTGGGTAGGGACTTGTATTGGTTTTCTATTACTACATAATAAACTACCCTAGAACAGTGGTTTGAACTAGAATACATTTCTTCTCACAATTTCTGTAGGTCAAGAGTCCAGGCTGGGACTCTGCTTCAGGGTCTCTCCCAATTCTGGGGCCACAGTCCTCTCAAGGCTAAACTAGGAAGGGTCTGCTTCCTCATTCACTCACTTTGTAGTTGTTTGCAGGATTCAGTTCCTCAGGGGCTATTGGGCAGAAGGCCTTAGCTCCTCACTGACTGTCACCTGGAGCTCACCCTCAGATCTTTGCCTTGTGGACCTCTCCACCATGGCAGCTTGCTTCATCAAAGCAAGCAAGCTGAGAAGGCAACAGAGAGTCCAGCAAAGTGGAAGCCACAGTCTTCCTAAATCATGGACGTGACAGCCATCATTTTTGCCATATTCTATTCATTAGAAGGAAGTCACTAGGTCCAGCCCACACCCAAGGGGAGTGGATCTCATGGGGCATGAATACCAGGAGGTGGGGGCCACTGAGGACCGATTTTGAAAGTTGCCTACCACCAACGTCAAAGTGTTCAGACCATCGTTCTTTCTACCACATATGGTCCATGAGAAACACTCGTGCATTCTCCACGTTGACAAATGCTGGGCGTGTCGGCCAACCCTAGGACAAGCACCTCTGTCCTGCTGCCACCAGCCTCCTTAGCTTTCCCAGGTATGAGCCAGGCACAGTCCATGGCCCTTCAACTGCCGTTTCCTTCAAGGGAACAGAGAGTGAAGTCTGAAACAACCATTTGAAGCTCCCTGGGATTAGAAGACAGTCCCTCCTCCCTCTCCTTTCCCTGTGGGGAAGAGGTAGGAACTCACAAAGAACAATTCTCTCCCAAGAAAACCTGCTGACAAAATCCTCCTCTCTTGTCACTTCGTTCTCTACCCCTTTATATTCTCAAAGTGAATTAGGGTGCTCAAGAGTCTCAAGAGTTGTGGAATTGCATCTCAAATCTTGCTTTTGTAAAGTTTGCATGGGACAATCTGTGTCACACTCATTTTGGTGTCTAATGTCTATCATATAGTTGCCTCAGTGAAACTGAGAAAGGTGGAGCCCCATTTTACCTTCAGGTACACATTTAAAATAAGTATTCTCTCTTTGATGATCTAGAAGGCTCTTAGTAATTTTATAGTACTTATCGTTATGATCATCCATTTCACTGTTTGAGAAAAAATGCACAGGTATCCATTTTATTAATACGAGAAATCAGTTTTCAAAATATAATCATGGTTGTAAACTGATCGTAAATAATCTATTAAAAGGCAGCAATGTCTCCTTTATATGTAATGCATTGACATAATGTTTAAGCTTTATTCTGAGGTCACTACATCATCTATTCTTTTTCTGACATTCTTATCAGACAGAATTTACTAACAGATCTCTTGTAGAAAAACAAAGGGATAGCACAGTGTGGCATATACTCGCTGTACAGTGGATTTTCATCTGAGTTTATTTACAACAATGCCTGAAGTACACCCTTGCAGTCCTTAATAAGCTCGTTTGGTTTTCTGTCTGCTCTAATTTGATTCTGAAAATATTATTTCCACTAACTTAAAATGCTCCATTAGCAGCAGACTTGGATGTTCAGTTTTGAGGTTCTAAGGGCCAGATTCTCATTGTCTGCAATTGCAGGAAGATATTCCTGCAGGATACTATCCTGGCTCATACAGTGGCAGTCCATTTCATTTATTATCTCCAAGTGCTTTAGCATCAGTGTTATTAGGTTTGGCCTGGGGTAAGGAGGTTAGGAGTCCTTTTTTTTTATCCCTGTGAATAAGGAGATAAACTGAAAGAGATGAAACGTTTACTCTTTCCCTATGAGTCAATGAGTTCATGGGATAACATATTCCAAGAAGTAGTCAGGGAACACCTAACCCATAACTTGCAACTTGCTGATAAAGAAATGGAACAAAGTATCAGACTGAGAGGTTCTGAATGAGGAATCAAGACAAAAACAGGAACATTCCAAAAGGATTATCCCTAAAGGCCCAATTAGAGAAAGACAGCACCAGAGAGGAGAGATTAGTCCTTTGGGTAAGTGCCCCATGGAGGCTACTCAAAATGAGAGGTAGTTGAATGTGTGAAGGATTAACAGAAGTTTGTTCCTATCTGAAGTCTTCCCTTATCACCTAAGAAGACTCAGGTGCCCTCCCCTCAGGCTCTGGGCAGAACTTGTACTTACTCCTCTATATCACTTGTCACAGTGAGTCAAAGACCTGTTCCATGTCTACTTTAAGTAGCTTGAGGTCGGCGATGTTGTCTTTCCAACTGTATATCCACTATGTAATGTATAATAGATGCCCAATAAATACTTGTTCGAATAAATGAGTGAATAAATAAATAGAAGATGGGGTTGAAATAGTGCAAATAGAAAAAATCAACAAGAGAATATGTGAGAGAAGAGGGAAGATATTCCCTCAGGGAGCAAATGTCCATGGGTTCTTAGTTTCTACCCAACCACAGGTACCAGCTTGACAGCTCAAGTTTTTGTGCTTTTCTGCTTCAGCAACCTCAAACCTTATCTTTCTCCCTTGCTCTCAATATCTGGACTTCCTGGATATTTCTCTTCCTTTTACGTGAATTCAATTGACTGACTCTTAATCATCTGACATATTTTCTCCTCTATTTTTTCCTCTCTTTCACTGATCAACACTCAAATACTCTTCTTCCCCCGAGCCTGGTGTTTGCATCCTCTCCCTCCCCTTTTGGAATAATGCAACAGACCACCTCCCTTTCCTACCCAGTTCTCCTGGCATTCAGGAGATCTTCTGTCCTTTTAGGGCCTGCCCTGGAGCAAACAATTGCCCACAGAAGGTAGGGAGTTGATCTTGGACGAGAGAGTCTGTCTTGGATACATCAGCATAAAGGCTTCCATAAAATGCAACCGTAGGATGTGGAGGATGTCTGAAGATGAATTTTTAAATATCCCACTGGTTATAAGAGTTCAAGAGACCTGTGAAGAAGAAAGAGAAGAAAGAGAAGAGGGGTAGGAAGAGAAAGAGAACAAAGAGAAGGAGGAAAAAAAGGATGAAGAAAGAGGAGGGGGAAAAGGGGGGAGAAAAAAGAAAAGAACTGCCTTGTTCAAAGGTAACTTTGCTCTCTTCCTCAGCAACAACTCACACAAAAGAGAAGAATGGCTAAATTCATTGGCTCCTTCTCAGACCCTGGCTTACTAGAACCTTCCTTACCCCTTCCTAAAACTCTCTTTCCTCTAGTCCTGACCCGTCTATTGATGCTCAGTCTTCTCTGTGGACGCCTCTTCCTGTCCACAGCTCTTATGCTGGTTGGTCCTCCAGGTTCTCTCCTATGTGCTCTTCTCATGCTCTAATGAACCCATGGCTTCAGCCATCTGTGGGATGACATGGATGATTCCAAAGCCAATGTCTTCAGTCTAGATCTCGTCTCTGTGATTCACGCATCAAAGAGCCATTTGGACATCTTAACTCGCATGTTCCACAGACACTTGAAACTCAACATACCTAGCACTGAACTTATCAGTTACACCACCTTCAATCCTGTTCTTAGGTAATTTATAATTGAGATTGGTACCACCAGCTACCTAATTGCTAGAGTCAGAAACAGCATGCCCTATACATACACACATATATTTACCTAATCCATTCCTGTCTAGTTCACTACCTATATTTCTCTTGAATCCTTCCAATTATTACCTCTGTCCCCTCCCCCAAACTCCTACAAAACCTGCTGCTTGACATCTGCACAACCCACTCTTGGCTGCTCCAATCCATTCTCCACATGGCAGCTCTGATCTTTCCAAAACACAAACCTAATTGTATCTGTCTTAAAACGTTTCATTGCTTCCCTGTTACACATCAAGTAATGTCTAATTACTATAATGCAATCAAAAAGGACCTCATCATCTGGTCCTTCTTACCTGCAGCCCTTTCTGCTCTCTACCCTTCCGTCACAGCTTTTCATTCCCCAAGGGTACCATGTTTGTTCATGTTCCAGCCCTTGCCATGCTTTTTCTTTGCCTGGAACAGAGGAGGTGCTGAAAAAATTGTTGGATGAACAAATGCTTGAATATGAAATACATCTATAGTTTCTGTCCTGCTGGTTATTCTAATTTAAAACAAAACAACTCAGTGGTTTATTTTTTGCTTTTACCAAGACATGTATAACTTAATATTACACAAATGAAGAAAAGCAGTATCTTTATAAATATGGCTTCTAACATTTCTATAGCAAAAACTGTATCTTAATTTTTTAGCATAATTTAATTTTGCCCTTTTTAAAATTAAACTCCATTTACTACACAGCTGGTTTTATGATCCCCAAATGTATGCTGGCTGTCTCTCTGCAAATTGTGTTTTCCAAATGTCTGCTTTTCCTAGAACTCTTCCTATTAGAAGCTAGTTATTATTTTTCCAGGAATGGCAGTGTGAAGCTCGGTTATTTGTTTGTAGTAGAATAATCCTGGAGATTTTGGATTTATTTATGTTTCCCCAGATCCCTGTTCCACAATAATGAAGCATTCTGATTTTGACAAAACCTCAGGACTTCTGCCTGTGGTCCAATAAATGGGTGTGCACACATTGTTTAAATCGGGAAAATACACTCGTGGTATCTACCCCCAGCCTCTTGGCTAGTCTAGTAAACTGCAAAGTGCTTGCAGAAGCTTTTGGCTATTTAGTCACAAGAGATGGTTTTCTCTGTTTAAAAATGCAGTTGCCTCCTGCTCTTTGATGCATACGCCAACCGCCAAAATTGAAATTTCTTTTCTTTTCCCAGGTTTAATTATGTAATTCATTGGAGAGATAATCACATGTGATTATATCAGTCAAGATTCTTCAACAGAAAATGCTCCATCTAATTTAAGCAGCTCAAGAATTTTTTGAAAGTATACTGAGCAGCTTAAGAAGTGTCAGGAAGGCTGGAGAACCAAGTTAACTTATGCATTTACTCCGTGGGTGGAATATCCCTTTTGATTTACATTTTTGTAAGAAGGAGGACTTTAGAGGCTTTTCCTTGGCCCTTCCTATCACAGTGGCTCTTTCCCATAGATCAGGGAGCCAGTGTAGGAATTTCACCAGAAGCCGACTATTCCTATTCCAATTATACCTAAGGAACTGGACCCTGCCCTGACTCTACTCCCCCCAGGCTATTATGGATGGGCTTGGCTAAATATTCCATTTATTACATGACCAAATAAATCTCAACCCCTTGACTAGGGTGCCACAACGGCAATCAAAGTCTTAGAGAATCATCCATAAGCCCAAACCAGAATCCTGGTGTTCCTCCTATTCTATTAAAATAAAAGAGCCAGTTCAAATGCAGTGTCTTTCACCTGCATTACCTGCCTCCAAAGAACAACCATAAAGGGAATTAAGAAGGAATAATCATACAACCAGGTGAAAAATCCAGGACACTAATGTCTTTTCATTGCCATTCCCCCTGGTCAGACCACATTTCCTATCACTGATCATCCCACTGCAGTGCTTTTCAAAAAGAAAATTACAGAACAATATCCTTTATGAATATAGATGCAAAAATCCTCAACACAATACTAGCAAACAAAGTCCAAGAGCACATTAAAAGGATTACACACCATGATCAAGTGGGGTTTATCTCAGTTACACAAAGGTGATT
The DNA here is from genome assembly GCA_026826555.1 of Tolypeutes matacus. Classification (NCBI taxonomy): domain Eukaryota; kingdom Metazoa; phylum Chordata; class Mammalia; order Cingulata; family Chlamyphoridae; genus Tolypeutes; species Tolypeutes matacus. Next base: position 50,071,283 of record JAKSZT010054030.1, read on the forward strand.
CAACATGAGCAAATAAATTAATATCATACCCCACATCAAATGAATGCAGAAAAATAACCACATGGTCATCTCAATTGATGCAGAAAAGTCATTTAACAAAACCCACCACCCTTTCTTGATTAAAAAAAAAAAAACACTTAGAAAACTAGGAACAAAGAGTAACTTCCTCAACATGATAAAGGGCATTTATGGAAAACCCACTGCTAACATCTTACCTGATAGTGAAAGGCTGAAAGCTTTCCCTGTAAGATCAGGAACAAGACAAGGATTCCCACTGTCACCACTGTTATTCAACAGTTCTAGCCAGAGAAGTTATGCAAGAAAAAGAAACAAGGCATCCAAATTGGAAAGTAAGAAGTAAAACTTTCCCTATTTGCAAATGACACAATCCTATATGAAGAACATCCTGAAAATTTGCAACAAAGCAACAAAACTACAAGAGCTAATAAACATCAATGCTGTAATTTCTTCCATTGCAAGAATTTTTCGGGACTTGGGAATCATCCTGAATGGCATTGCAATGACAGATATATGCTATTATATATCTTCCCATCACCTGCAGAACTGTGTGGGAGAGAGTGTAGACTACAATGTGAACTAGGTCCATGCTCAATGGCAATGTCCCAGGAAGCGTTTATTAATTGCCATGAATATGCCACACTAATGAAGGACGTTGTTTATGTGGGAAGGTGTGGGAGGTATGGGGAGTGGGGCATATGGGAATTCCTACTTTTTTGTGTGTAACATTTGTGTAATCTAAGTATCTTTAAAAAATAAAAATACTTATTTTTAAAAAAAGAGCTAATAAATTCAGCAAAGTGGCAAGATACAAGATCAACACTCAAATATCTGTAGTGTTTCTATACACTAGTCCTGAACAATCTGAAGAGGAAATTGGGGAAAATATTCCATTTAAAATAGCTGTGGCTATTAGCATGGTGACAGAAGAAGACAAGAGAACTCTTCACGACATTGAGACCGTCTGCAACACCTTCATTGAGGAGATGTCCCTCTATGCTGCTGACCTCATCTGTGGGGTCCCAGCCAGGGTCATTCCTGGGGGGCTGAGGAGGAGCAGGAGGGGGGAGGGAAGGGAACCAAGGAATGGACATCTTGTCATTTTTTTTCTTTTTATTTTCTTTGAATAAACATCACTTTTCAAGGCAAAGGAAAAAAATAACAACTGCAAGAATCAAATGTCTTAACTAAGGATGTAAAAAACCTATCTACAGAAAACAACAAAACATTGCTAAAAGAAAGCAAAGAAGACCTGAAGAAATGAAAGGGCATTTGTGTTCATGGATTAGAAGACTAAATGTTGTTAAGATATCAGTTCTACTCAACTTGATTTACAGATTCAACATAATCCCAACCAAAATTCCGGTACCCTTCATTGCAAAAATGGAAAAGCCAATCCTCAAATTTATGTGGAAGGGTAAGGGGCCCAAAATAGCCAAAACTATCATGCAAAGAATAATGAAGTTGGAGGCCTATAGCAGTTTGACATTATTTATGAATTTCAAAAATAGATATTGGATTATGTTTGTGAACTGGTCTTTTCCTCTGGGCATATTAGATTATATTGGATTCAGAGGTTTCACTTTTACTTGATTAAATAATGATTAAGGCTTTGATTGGGCCACATCAGTAGGACATGGTGGGCAGGGACTCACAGAGAAAACTATAGGGCAGAGAAGAAAGTTGGAGTTCTGAGCTGGAGCCCAGGAAGTAAACACACAGGAGAAGAGTACAGAGGAATAGAGATGGCTCCTTAGACACGGCAGAAGCCCTGGGGAGAGAGACAGAGCCATTTGCCTGATACTCTAGTAGAGAAAGCCTAGTAGAGAAAGCACAGCAGCTGAGCCCAGAGAGAAATGGAGCCCCAGGAAGAGAGGAAACCAAGAAGCCTGAACTCTTGGCAGACATCGGCAGTCATCTTGCCCCGACATGTGGCAAAAGACTTTGGTGAGGGAAGTAACTTATGCTTTTGGCCTGGTAACTATAAGCTTCTACCCCAAATAAATACCTTTTATGAAAGCCAACAGATTTCTGGTATTTTGCATCAGCACCCCTTTGGCTGACTAACACAAGGACTCACACATCTTGATTTTAAAACTTATTACAAAATAACAGTAATCAAAATAGCACGGTACTGACACAAGTACCAGCATATAGACCAATGGAACCAATTGAGAGTTCAGAAATAAATCCTTACTTCTATGACCAATTGATTTTTTTTTTTTTTTACCAGGAGGTCCCGGGGATCGAACCCAGGTCCCTCCATATGGGAGACGGACGCCCAACCAGTTGAGCCACATCCGACCCCATGACCAATTGATTTTTGACAAGGGAGCAAAGACCACTCAATTGGGAAAGAATAGCCTCTTCAACAAATGGAAAACGGGATATCCATAGGCAAGAGAATGAAGGTGGACCCCTATTCATACTATATACAAAATTAACGCAAAATGGATCAGTTACTTTAATATAAGAACCAAACCTATTAAACTCCTAGAAGAAAAAAATAGGGAAGCATCTTCAGAAGCTTGTGTTAGTCAATGGTTTCTTGAATTTTACCCCAAAAGTACATGCAACAAAAGGAAAAGTAGATAAATGGGACTTCATCAAAAGTGAGAAAAAAAGCCTTTTGGGCATCAAAGGATTTTATCATGAAAGTAAAAGGACAACCTACAGAATGGGAGAAAATATTTGGAAAGTACATATCTGATAAAAGTTTAATATCCAGAATACATAAAGAAATCCTACAACTCAACAACAAAAAGACAAATAAACCAACTTAAAAATAGAAATGGACAAAGAATTGAATAGACATATCTCCAAATAAGATATACAAATAGCCAAAAAGCACATGAAAAGATGTTCAACACCATTAGGCATTAGGGAAATGCTATTAAAAATAAAAAGTTATGATTTCACACCCACTAGAATGGCTACTTAAAAAATGTAAAATTACAAGTATTGGAGAAGATGTGGAGAAATCAGAACACTTGTTCATTGTTGGGGGGATGTAAAATGGTGCAGCCATGAGGAAAACAGTTTGGCGGTTTCTCAGAAAGTTAAGTTTTGAATTACCATATGACCCAGAAATCCCACTTCTAGGTATATACCCAAAAGTATTAAGCGGGTACTTAAACAGATATTTGCACACCAGTGTTCATAGATGCATTATTCACAATTGCCAAAAGATGGAAGCAACCCAAGTGTCCATCAACACATGAGTGGAAAAATGAAATATTGTATATACATACAATGGAATATTATTCAACCATAAAAAGGAAGTTTGATCTGATACATGTGACAACATGGATGAACCTTGAAGACATCACGTTAAGTAAAAAAGCCAGTCACAAAAGGACAAATCTTATATGATCTCACTAATATGAAATAACAAATTCATAGAATATGCAAATTCACAGATTCAGAAACAATAATACACATGGGCCAAGGTGGGGATAGGGTATGGGGGAGGTAATGCTGAATTGGTACAGAGTTCCTATTTGGCGTGATGGAAAAGTTTTGGTAATGGATGGTAGTAATGGTAGCACAACATTGTGAATGTCATTAACACTACTGAATTATACATTTGAACATGATTAAAAGAGGGACTTTTAAGTTATACTTATGTTACTAGAATAAAAAATTTAAAAACAACAACTTAGGACTCTACACAGTGAACCCTAAGGTAAATTATGCACTATAGTTAATAGTGGAAGTATAATATTATTTTATCAGTTATAACAAAAGAACTACACTAATGCAAAGTGCAATAATAGGAAAAACTGCATGTGGGGGTGGTGTGAATGGGAAGTCTGTACTGTCTACATGATTTTTCAGTAAACCTACAACTTTTCTAATAATATTTTTTTAATTTTTAAAAAGGTTTATTGGATGGCTTACCAAATTTCTATGGCAGCCCTAACAAACTACGATACCATATGAATAAATTTGGGCCAACGGATATGAGCAGAAGTTTTGCGTGCAATTTTCACATCTCATTCTTCTCTGCCCTTTCCTGTGAGTCAGAAGAAGGACATGGTGCTGGTAAATCATGTTCAGTCTTACGAATGGGGGCTGCCCTCTACATTGGACAGACAACAAGATAAAAGAAACCAAGCTACTGGATAACCCCATGAAGCAGAGATTCCTACCTGCCTTGTGACCTGAGACAAAATATATTGAGCCACTATAATTTTGGGTCTCTTGGTTACAGCAATCTAGCTCATACCCTACTTTAAGACACCAGTTCCTATAAATATATTCCTAAAAGTTTGGCTGACCTCAAGTCAAGGGCTGGGGTTGGCCTCGAGATTTCTGATGATGAGAAGTCCATAAATACCAGAGGTCATGTGAATTCAGCTCTAACCTGAATACTCCTTTGGCTTCGCCAGCTGCTGGTGCTGGGGAAGGTTTCGTAACATTTTGTCTCCAATTCTCGATACTAATGGATACATGCCACACCACAGGAGAGTGGGGAAGGGAAATATCCTAGTCCCCAATTATCAGTTCTCACTCTAGAATAGAGCTCTGGACTGTCACCAACCAAGCGCAGACCACACGGGCACTCATGTTCTCCCTTTATTCTCTGCAGCTCAGCTTGGCCATAACATTAAAGGGAAAGTAAACTGTGGCTTTCAGGGAAGAAAAGCAAGCCTAGTGTCAACAAGATTTCAAAACATATAAAACGAGTGGTCTTAGTGAAGAAATAGGTGGTGGGCTGTGGAGACTCTCATGACCCTCCTTGCACAGCAATGTGTCTTATTCATTATGGCAGCTCAACAGAGCTTTAAGTGTCCCAAGTTTATATGTGATTTTGATAGGTAGGCATGATTGATGGAATCAATGGCCACGTGAAGAACCCAAACTCCAGCCGCCTATAGCCCAGCCCCATGCCACAGGTAAGGGAGACCAGGCTGACAAGACGTGACTCAAAGCCCCAACCCCCTAATCACATGGATGAACTTTCTGGTGTGGCCAGCCCCATCCTAAGATTACAGGTGTGGCTTGTACCACTCTGTCAGCTCTTTAGCAATGGACTACCAGGTGTGGTCCCAGACCCCCCATGAATATCAAAGGACACTTTTATCACAGGAATTACAAAGATGTAGGGTTACCTCTTCAGGAACTGGTGACAATGACTAGCCAAGTTTTTCGTAACTATACTGGTACAGAGAAATCTCTCCCTTTACACTTGGTGTGATGGGGAGTGACCTGAAGCCCAAGGAGTTCTCCGTCAGTTGTTTCCCACTACAGAAGCATCTTGTGTTTACACCAGGGTAAGGTACAAATGTTACTACTTTATATGGATGCTTACATTATGATAAAGTTTGGACAAGTCTGGCCCAGGGTTTGAGCAAAACAAGAACTCCATATGAGGCAGGTTAGTGCAGGGAAATGAGGAGTAAACGAGCCACAACATGGCCGCCGGACAACGTGGTCTTGACCTTGAGGTCCCAGTTGGGACTCTTTCTGGGTCAAGGGGAGGCCCTGGATATTCAAAACAGGCCTCACCATTGGTCCCCACCATTGGTGGGGTATCCAATAACAGCTGGCCCCTCCCCTTAGCATTAGCAAGGGAAGGGATAATTAATAGCTTAAAAGGTGACCACACAAGTCAAATCTCACTCTCTCTGCCTAGAGGAGCCCACACCAAATCTCCGTGCGTATTTCCATCCTTCTCTCCCATTTTTCAGCAAGCTCTGTTCTTTCCCTCATTTCCCAATAAATTATTTTTACTGGCCTAACTACTAGCATGTTCTTAAATTCTTTTATGCAACATAGCCAAGAAACTAGAGGAATCCAACACTTCCCCAGCTTCACATACACTCTAGGTATAGACTAGAGTAGAATTTTAGCAGAAACTCTCAAACTTAAAATATTCACGACTTTTGTTTCAGAAGTTTCACTTTGAAGAATTTACACTCCAGTGGCTGAGACTGTTCAATAAACCAATAATGCTTTGCGGGTCAGCGCTTCTAAATCCTCCGCTAGGGCCCCCTAGTGGTCATTTCCTTCCCCAGTCCTCAGTTAACAAGTGTCTCAGCTTGAATCTCCTCTGCTCAGCACCCTCTCTTTCTATTATCTCTTTCCCAACCCCAAGTCACTTTGTCTCCACCAGAGGAAATTAAAATCAGTTAACATCATAATCTCTGCACTCATGGAAGACAACCTTTTAACACTATTTTTCAAAGGTAGTTAGCTCTTCCTTATTCAATCTTGTTTTGTAGAATGGGATTTTGCATTTTCCCCCTCATAACCAAAAGGATATTATAGGATTTTGGTTTTCCCAACCAAAAAGCCTTGAGCTCCAAAGTAAAATTCCAACCTCCACTTGCAGCAATTCAAAGAACAAAAATCTTCTTTAAACCTTCAGAGAACATTAGAGGGGTCAAGGTCAAAGTCCTAGAGCAACTCCCCTGAAGTTTCCACTGCAGGAAGTTTTTCCCAAGCACAAGAGGAGTCTAGTCCTGATGGGGAGTCAGTAAAAGAAATGTTTCCCCTTCCAGAGAAAACCCTAGGGGTAGTTGCCATGACCCCCTTTCCCCTCCTTTGTATAAATATATAGACACAGAGAAAAAACAGTAGGAAAAAATGCAACAAAAGGTCAACAAAGAATAAGTTTGGTTTGTGTGATGTCAAAAACTTAGCCCTTTCTTCTTTTTGTGTTTTCAAACTTCTCAAATATGTCTTACTTTTATCATAAAAAATTAATTTTAATAGTTTGAGAGAGAAGTGTCCCAGAATTTTAGTCTATTTCTGACACCATCCACAATAGAGCAATGCTCCCCAAATCACCCTAAGCAGCCATCTGGGATGTCCCTGTAGATTTGACACTGCAGAGTCTAGGGCCTCTTGCCCTAGGATAGCTCTGGTATTTTCTCCTTTCTCATCTAGGCCCAACTCTCTGTTGCTGCCCCACCAGTTCTTTTCCCTTGGATTCTTTTCCTCTCAATCCTGATTACTTTCAGGACCTGCCCCCAGGACCCTATTCTTTGTTCAAAAGCAAGCAGGCAGCCCTTTCCATTAGCCAATGCTGGTAAGATACAAATGCCACGGACTCCTACAGACTTCGAGTTGGTGTAGTCCTTGCTCTGGAGACCACTAGAAGCCCCTTGTGCTGGGCCTTTAGCTCTTGTCAGTAAGGTTGGAGCTTACCAAACTCAACACACTGTCCCTTGGCTCTCTGGGGCCCAGATGTGCCTCTGTGAAAGTCTTCTTTGCTACAAAATAACGCTTTTCTATAATGGATTGTTTGGCTATCTGCAAATTACTAGGCTAGGTGACAGCCTTTTGGGAATTGACTGAAGCCAGTTTGGTATGTACAACTCTTAGGATCTTTTTGGTAAATAACAGATGCCATCAAAGAGGTCTGTGGTGGTGAGGGTTAGCCAGCTACTGCCAACCTCACTACTAGGTTATAATGAGAGCAAAGCTCTGACCCAATTTTGCCAACAGAGGTGAGTGAACTGGACAAACATTCATGAGCATGGCAGGCACAAACTCGGTGGAATGACTGCTGTCCTTTCCGTGCTCCACCTCTGTATGACGTAGTTCCTCAGGTGCAGGCACATATCCTAGGCAAGAATTCTATCCCCTCTGGTCAGCACCATGCAGTTAGAAATCCTCCTAAACCAGTGATTCTCGCCTGGGAACAGTTTTGCTCCCCAGGGGACATTTGGCAATATCTGGAGACTTTTTTTTATTGCAACTCCTGGGGGTAGAGGTGCTCCTGGCATCCGGTGGGTAGAGGTCAGGGATACTGCTAGACATCCTACAAGTCACAGGCCAGCCATTCACAAATAAAGAATTATCCCACCCAAAATGCCAGTAGCACAAAGGTAATCAAATCAATGGCTGGAAACAGAAGCAATTAGGGATCAAGCCTCAGGCACCCTCGTGAAGAGGACAGAAACAAACCTTGTCAGAGTCTGAAATACTATTCGTGCAAGAGTGGGGAGGATACCTTTATGTATTTTAGTCAATCTACATATATTGAATACTTTTCATTTCAACAGTGAGCTCCCTTTTCCAAAATTTATCATGCTAGTTTCACCAACTTAAAAGAAAAACAAACATTTTTGACATCCAGTATGCTACTTAGCAAAGCTTCAGTTGTTAAGATAAAGTTAGTATCTTTTAGAAAAAATAAATATATATATATATTTTAAAAAGATAAGTTAGCAGGAAGCATGGGCTAGATATAGGAAGCAGCAGATATTCAACTTCGCCAGGGTCTCAGGTGCCTGTAGGGAAGTCTCAGAATCTAAGACTGTCGAGGTAGGCTGAAACAAGAACCTAAATGTGCTCCTGGGTCACTTCCTTCAAGTTCTGCAGAGGTATTGAGGGCACAGGAAGCCATCAAGGCTGTTCAGCCCTCCCTTTGCAGCTCATTTAGATGGACTGGAAATGCCAAAATTACACGGGCCCACGTTGCCCATACACACACACACAGACATTGTCACAGGGAAACAAACATTTTCTAAATCACTAAAAGTTCTATGGATCCTCTGACAGAGCTTCTCCACTACTCCTCAAATTATAGAAAAAGAAAAAAAAAAACTTTAGACAGTTCGACAAACATTGAGTTTTCCATATCTTCTAAGGGAAAAACAGACAAAATCCGTATTTATACATTTGGACATGGTGTTAAATCATAAATATATAAATGTTAAATTAGATTTCAGCTTCATTTCCTAAGCTGATTTTTTTTAAAAAAGGAGCAAAGCTGGTTATTAAACAAAGTTATTTCATCAGAATTAGAAAGTTAGAATGAAGCCAAGGAAGTTTAGAATGGGAAATCCACCTAAATATATAGTTTATCAAAATCAGACAAGAAATAAGCTCTACTTAAAGTTGGAGAAATTGATTTATATTAAATAATCTGAAAAAATATCAGAATTTTCTGATAAAACTGCTAATCGCTCTGTAGATCAGGCCTACAAACCATATATAACTTAGTGGATGAGAATTAAAGCATTTTGTCATCAAATACATACCAGTGGGGGAAAAAAACAAAAAGCGTTGTACTAAATTATTAATGTTCTCTGTAAGAATGAGAAATAGTATCAGTTATTTGTTGAAAATTTTTGAAAAAGAAAATATATACAAAAGCCAGAACACAGAGAGGTTATAAAAACAGTTTCAAAAGTTATCATTCATAAACACTATTAAAGAACTCTATATAAATTTGCTGTTAGAGAGCTATAATCAAAATGACCAAACAATTTTAAAAGTTTACTCACAAGGAGTGAGCCAAGTGATCAAATATATTTTATGTTTCATAAATAGCAGAGGCTATCTATAGCATACATTAATAGAGAAATTCATTCTGATCATTCAATTATAACTGCAATGACAGAAGAACAAAAGAAATGGTATACAAAATGGGAAGAAGAGTTCTCTAGGAAGGTTTTTTAATGACTATTTAACAAATAGGTAGTGCTTACTCTCTAAGCCCTTCACAAATATCATTCAATCTTCAAAACCCAATGACAAAATATTATATTATTATTCCCTTTTAACAGATGAGAAGAAACCAGGATTAAGTAACTTGCCTCAGATCACAGCAAAAGGCTGTCACAAACCTCCAAAAAGCATTAAGAAGCTGAGGTTTAGGTCAACAAACTAGGTTTAGTGTAAGAAGAAACAATAGGGATTGAACCTATTGGAGAGAAGACAGTCAATGTCAACAGATTGGGGTGGGAAGGGGCAGGGGGAGGCACAGAATTGCTTCATTCTAGTTTGGCTTTATCTTTTCCATCAAGAATGATCATCCATCTGAAAAGGATAGAACAAACATCATTAGTAGGGAGGCAAAGACCTAGATGCAAGATAAGTTGGAAAGAAAGCATCTAAAATGAATTCAAGTCTCCATGCCCAAATTCACTGCATTTCAGCCAGCTAAAATAACTGTGGGAGTGATTATGATAACCTTTGAGAAACTGTGACAAGCAAGATGAAGACTAAAACTGGAGATGAGTAGACATCCGGATTTTCAAAAATGAGGAAAAAGCACTATTGCATGTCTCGCTGGCAAAATGTTAGGAAGGATTAGTAAACAGAAGTTGATCACAAGAAATCAGCAGGAGTCCAAGATATGCCAAACTAACCTTGTTTGGCTCAGGGAAATGGGTCTTTGGCTATCTATGTCACCCGGAGAGGATAGCAAATGGAAAAAAGCAAAAGTAATGTGTTCCATGGCGTGCAAGCCAGGAGCAAACAGCAAGGAGATGTACCTGGCTGCATTTCTGATTAGAAACCCAGGATTTCTAAACTGGATCCAAGTGCTTGAAAGTTTCCTTCCATACATGCAGCTCCCCAAATAGCTGAATTTGACACTGCAGCTGCCACAAGGAAAACTCAAGGAGGACGAATGAGTAGAATAAGGCTACAGACAGGTTGTCAGCACAAAGCCGGCTCCAGGCTCCAGAGAAATACAACCCCGGAACTTGCGGGTTGAGGGGACGGTATTCTGTAAAACTAAAGCTAGTAGAATCAACTGAAAAACAAATGACCACAATCATCTGCAGAAGAGCTACATCCAAGTCAGATTTCAAATATGTTTCTTAAAAATCTAAAGAGATTCCCAAACCTGATTAAGCGGCCAATTGTCTGAAGCCTAATCAAGGCTACCTGCTGGCATCACTAATGGAAAGAAAGAGGAAATCAAATTGAATTTATTATCTTTCGACTTGAGGAAATTATGAGTTAACAGAAGGGTGATGAGCCACATGGTGTGGACAGACAAAAGAGCCAAAGAACAAGAATCTGGCTGGGTTTATGCAGCACAGGCCAAAGTATTGTGATAATGTCTCTGGCAGTGACAATTTTTTGGTAATATTTTCATGACTCTTCCTCTACTCTTTTTTGTAAAGCATATTGTAATAAATGACATAAGTTTATCTTTTTTTTTTTTTTTTTTTGGTTACCATTATAATATAAACATTTTCCCATATTATTAAAACTCCACATAAATATCATCTTAACAGCATCACAATATTCCTTCATACAGAGATGCCATAATTTACTTTAATTAGTCACTATTTTTGCTGCTTTTAATTTTTCATGATAATAAATATTCAGCAAAATTGCAAAACTTTTGCTTTGCTTTGTATTATTTTCTCAGGATAGATTCTGGAAATAGAATTACAGGGCCAAAGAATATTGACATTTTAAAGCTCTTGACACATATTACTAACCTGCTTTCCTCTGCTCTCTGTTCAGTATGATTAGTCTTCAAAAAAAAACACGTTTGCTAATTCAGCAGGTGAAATTATACCTCATTTTAATTCATATTTCTTAATGAGGCTGAACATTTTTCCATATGCTTATTTGCCATTTAATTCTTCTCTTTTGTGAATTGTGTGTTCATGTCCCCTGCCAAATAGGGTTTTAGTAATTTTTCCTATGAATTTAAGTGAACTCTAGTAAAAAAAAATTAAGCACTTTCACATATATGTTGCCAATTTTTACTAGTTTTTCCTTTTAATTGCCCAAGTTGTGTTTTGATGTTTTTCCATTACTATATAATCAAAACATTTTTCTTTCCCTTTGTTATTTCTTCTATCACTTTTTAATTTAAAAAGCCTTCTGTGGTGGAATGAACTGTATACCCCAGTTTGGATATGTTTTCAGTCTTGGCCAAGCTTCTGGTAGGTGGGGTCCCATTCTAAATAGGATTTCTTGAATATGTTACCACAGTTAGGATGTGGCCACACTGAATCACGCTGGGCTTAATCCAGATGACTAGAGTCCTTCATAAGCAGAATGAAAGTCAGACAGAGAGAGGAAGCCACCGGAGCAGCCAGAAGCTGGAGGTCAATGGAACCTGGAAAAATGAGAAGATGCCTCCGTGTGCATCACCCTGTGACGGAAAAGCCAAGGAACCCCAAAGACTGCCAGCCAGTGAGAAGATACAAAACCCAGGAAGAAGCAAGCTTCTAGGCCCTGAAACTGTGAGCCAATAAATTCCTGTTGGAAAGCCCACCCATTGTATGGTATTTGGGTATTTGTTTTGGCAGCTAGGAAACCAATATATCTTCCTAATCCTCAGATTTAAAATATTTTCTATTTTAGTGTAGGCTTTGTTATGATTTGATTAATAATACTTAAATAATTAACATAGGATATATTTTGAAATATGGTATGAAATATGGATCTAAATTTATTTTTTCTACTTTCTTGTGTGGCTGGTATGTATGTGTGACTAACGTTTCTTGAATGAAGCCTCCTCACCTTTCTGATTCATGAGGCTTCCTTAAAAATATCTTCAGTTCTTTTATACAAAAATGTCTTTTCATGGTACCTATTCTTTTCATCAATCCATCAATCTATTTTATATCAGCATTAATTATCATTTCAATAATAAATAAGTAGGGTTATAAACTCTTCATTTTCTAAAATTTTGTCAATTTTCTTGAGTTTGTTCATCTAATTAACCTTTAAAATAACTTTTTTTGGTTCGAAAAAAATCCCAGTGGATTTTAATTATAATCTGCTTCATAAGAGTCAGCACTAAAACAATAAAGCAGGAATAATGTATATTGGAAAAGCAATAATCCTCAATGTTCTTCCTAAAACCATCAAATATTCTTGGTTTTGAGTCTTTGCACAATTAAAACTTTCAATTGGGGAGCAGATGTGGCTCAAGCAGTTGGGCGCCCACCTCCCACATGGGTGGTCCTGGGTTCAGTTTCTGATGCCTCCTGAAAAAACAAAACAAAAACAAACAAGCAAAACAAATGGGAAAACCAACTTGGGGAAGCCGATGTGGCTCAGTGGCTGAGCGCCAGCTTCCCCCATATGAGGTCCCAGGTTCAATCCCCAGCCCCTGGTACCTCAAAAAAAAAAAACTTTCAATTATAAATTAGTTTCCTGAAAGCTTTGATGTTGGTAAAATGGTGCCTAAAATGTAGATCTAAATGTTCTTTCTAAAAAACATGTACTGCCAATTTAAAAATACATATATAAAGATTCTAGCTAATGAGTCAAAATATTGTGAGTCTCCTGACAAGATAAGGAGACCTAATCAATCCTGTGAGAACTGTAAAAGACTGTGGTTTTTAACTGAACCTAGAACTGTGCTGATCCCATCAACATTCTCAATCCTTACAAATGTTGCCTAAAGTGGCTAGCTACTCCATGTCACTCTCTGAGTAAAACAACAATGTGGGAGAGGATGTGACTCCAGTGGTTGAGTGCCTGTTTCCCACATGGGAGGTCCTGGGTTTGGTCCCTGGTACCTCCTAAAAACAAAACAAAACAAACAAACAACAAATGAAAAATCCAGCTCAGGGGAGACAATATAGCTCAGTGGTTGAGTGCCAGCTTCCCACACACAAGGTCCTAGGTTCAAGCCCCAGCTCCAGTACCTAAAAAAATAAAAAATAACAAAGGGATATTGAAAGTTAACTATGGCTTACAACCCATCCAATTATTGAAGCCAAGTGATGAACAAGAGTATTGTGACAGTTTGATATTATTTATGAATTCCAAAAAGAAATATAGATTATGTTTGTAAACTGGTTTGTTCCTCTCGGCATGATAACCCTTTGATTGTCTTAGATTCAGCTGAGACATCTGATTAAATTATGTTAAGATTAGAGCTTTGATTCAATCATGTCATTAGCGTGTGACTCAGAGTTGAGTACCCACCCCCTTAGTGGGCTGATAAAACAGACTCTCATACAAAAGTAGACACCCAGAGAAGCAGATATATGAGAAAAGAGAGAAGGCTTCATCAGACACAGCAGAGGCCCCAGGAAGAGAGATGAGCCTGGTAGTCTACAGCTGACCTTGTGAAGAAACCAGAGCAGCTGAGCCTGGAAAGAAATGAGCCCTGGGGAGAGAGATGAGCCTTATGCCAGCCTGTAGGTGAGATCAGAAGAAGCTGGGACCACAGAGCATTAAGAGGGAGCAGGAAGGCTAAGGCCTCCAGACCATCACCCGCCATCTTGCCTCAACATGTGCCAATGGCTTTGGGTGAAAAAGTACTTCTTGTGGTACCTTAAGTTGGACTCTTTAGGGCCTTGTGACTGTAAGCTTCTACCCCCAAATAAATACCCTTTATAAAAGCCAATCGAGTTCTGGTACTTTGCATCAGCACCCCTTTGGCTGACTAATACAAGTATGCTTAAATATTTTCAGTAATACGGACCTCACTACCTCCTAAGATAGTTGGTTTCATATTTAGAAAGCTCTGAGTTTTAGAAATTTGTCTTCCATGGAATGAAATTAATCTTCTGTAACTTCCCATGTGCAGAAGTCCCAATCCCTATGCTACCTGAAAATCCTTTATATATTTAAAGATGGTTTTCACAAAATCCCTGAATCTTTTTTCCTCCAGCCTAAGCATATCCAATACTCCACTGAATGTTTCAGCAGTAATGGGGCTTCTAATCTTATTACCATTAGTTTGTAAGGCAATCCTAACTAGTTTTTTTAATTGGGGGGAGGAGGGGAAGTAGAAGCTGATTTTCATCATCTCCCTTAAAATGAGGTACCACAACTGACCACAAGAACTCAGTTGAATTGAAAAGGCCCATCCACTGTTAAGCCAAAGCTAGAATAAAATAGTGTGAAAGAATGTTGACTTGAAGTTGGTTTTTTATGTTGCCCTAAAGTTGGTGACTAGAACCCAGATTTGAGAACAAGGGGCATCACATGCCCTACATAGGTATCTACCCAAGCCTCCTTCAGCCTTCTTCCCAGGGACTTCAAAGAGGCAAAGGGACACTCATCAAGAAATTGTCCATGTGGAGGCCACACAGGCCCCTCTGAGGATCCCACACATGCTCTCCACAGAAAGCCAACTTTTTTTTCATGATTACAGTTTATTACAGTAAAAATATACAAATTAGAAACAGCCAAGGAAGAGACGCATAGAGTAAATACTGGAAGGATTCCAAACAGCTTCATCATCCAGAATTGTTTTAACTTTTAAACTTTTTTATTTTGAAATACTTTCAAAATTACAGGACAATTATAAAAATAATACAAATGCCACACAGAGAAATCCAACATAACCCTATCCACTGATTTTAACATTTTGCAACATTTGCTAGATCATTCTATCAATCTATCGATTCCCCTATCTATCCATCTATCTGTCTATTTGTCTGTCTGTGTCTATTTATCAATCCATTTTCTGAACTCTTGAGTGTAGGTTGTATATATCAGGCTCCTTGAAAACTTAATACTGCCATGTTCATTTCCTGGAACAAGGATACTCACTTATGTATCTACCTTAAGTGCAGTTATCAAATTTAAGAAATTTAACATTGATAATAAAGCTTACAGTCTGTATTCCATTTTTTTTTTTTCTATAACCCAATGATGTCCTTTTGAGCTTTCTCACCTCCCTTGTTAGATCCTGCCCAGGATTATGTATTGCTTTTAATTGTCATTGTTTCTTTAGTTGCTCTTTCTTTCTTTTTCTTTTTCTTTTTTTTTTTTCTTTTTCTTTTTCTTTTTCTTTTTTCTTTTTCTTTTTCTTTTTCTTTCTGGCAACAAGTTTCTGACATAAACTTTCCCATCTCAACTACCTCCAAGCAAACTATGAAGCAAGAGTAATCACAATCACCACGTGGTAGTACCCTCACCACCTTTGATTACTAAAACTTTCCCATCTCACAAAACAGAAACCTTATACCCATTTTGCATAAACACCCATTCTACTTGCCCTCCATCCCTGGCAACCTGTACTCTAATTTCTATCTCTTTGAGCTTGCATATTCTCCACTATTTTCTTTGTAGTTACCATGGGGTTTAAATTTAACATCCTAAATCTATAATAATCTTGTTTGTTTTTTATACCAACTTAATTTCAATAGTATATACAAACTATGTTCCTATACCCTTCCATTCTCCCCACCTTTATATAGCTCTTGTCACAAAGTACATGTTTATGCATTATGAGCCCCAAACCACTGGCTTATCATTATATTTTATGCATTTGCCTTTTAGAGCCTATAGGAAGTAAAAAGTGGAGTTACAAATCAAAAATACAATAGGACTGACATTTATATTTACTCCTGTTGTTACCCTTACCAGAGATCTTTATTTCTTCATGTGGCTCCAATCATTGTCTATTGTCCTTTCTTCTCAATCTGCAGAACTCTCTTTAGCTTCTCTTGTAGGACCAGTCAGGTGATGACAAACTCCTTCAGCTTCTGTTTATCTAGGAATGTCTTAATCTCTCCCTCATTATTGACAGACAGTTATGACAGATATAGAATTATTGGTTGATGGTTTTTTTTGCTTTCAGCAGTTTAAATATGTCTTCCCCCTGCCTTCTTGCCTCCACGGTTTTTTATGAGAATTAGCACTTAATCTTATTGAGGCTCCCTTGTATGTGACATGTTACTTCTTTCTTGCAGCTCTCAGAATTTCCTCTTTATCTTTGACATTTGACAGTTTGAGTATAATATGCTGCAGTTTGATTCATGTTTATCTGATTTGGAGTTCATTGAGCCTCTTGGATTTGTACAATCATGTTTGTAATTAAATTTGGGAAGTTTTCCAGCCACTATTTCTTTCAATGTTCTCTCTGCCCCACTCTCTTCTCTTCTGGGACCCCCACGATGCATATATTGGTATGCTTGATGGTATCCCACAGATTCCTCAGGCTCCCTGCACTTATCTTCATTCTTTCTTCTTTCGGTTCCTCAGGTTGGATGATTTCAATTGTCTTATCTTCAAGTTCTCCGATTCTTTCTTCTGCCAGCTCTAGTCTGCTACTGAACCCCTCCAAAGAACTTTAAATTTCTGTTACTGTGGTCTTCAGTTTGGTTCCTTTTCATAATTTCCATCTCTCTATTGATCTTCTTTCTCTGTATCATTTTCCTGATTCCCTTTAGTTCTTTCTCCATGTTTTCCTTAAGCTCTTTGAGCATATTTCAGGGCATTTTTTCAGGCTTTATCTGATATGTCCCATGCCTGGTCCTCCTCAGTGATAGTTTTTGATGCCTTAATGTTCTCCTCTGTCTTGACCATCACTTCTTGTTTTTTTGTATGTTTTGTAATCTTTTGTTGAAACCTGGACATTTTGGTATTTTAATGCATTGTGGCTGGAATTTAAACTCTGAGGTTTGTGTTCCTTAAGCTTGTATCCAAGTGATATGACAGAGCTTTTCTTGAATGCCAGGAGCTAGCAAAAAAAAAGAAAAGGAAAAGAAAAGAAAAGAAAAGAAAAGAAGGAAGGAAAGGAAAGGAAAGGAAAGGAAAGGAAAGGAAAGGAAAGGAAA
>JAKSZT010054030.1:50088553-50126352 GCA_026826555.1 Tolypeutes matacus
GGAAGGAAGGGAGGGAGGGAGGGAGGAAAGGAGAAAAAATAAAATAAAAAAGAAGAAAGCATCTTTCCCAGTCCTTGCAGATCAACCTATGGGAATGCTCTGCTTCAGAACTTACCCTTCAGTGAGTTTATCTCCAGGCCAAAGCACAGGGGCTGCTCTGATCCTTTCTGTGCATGCATCTTTTCTGCGTGTGCATGTGGTCCTAGGAATCCCTTGTTTACACAGATATGAATGTCCCCTCTTCCTGAGGAAACTGTTTCCTCCTGGTCTGAGCACTGCACTATATAATCTACAGCCATCAACCCCTTGCCCTAGGCAGCCACTTGACTGCTCTCCCACAGTATTTTGGGATGGGCAGTCCCTCAGGCCACCAACAGACAGACTGGGCCAGACATGCATGCTCCCAGTATGTGCACAAGGATTGCTCTGCTCCCTCTAGAACTGGGACAAGGGAGGCTCCAGCTCTGTACCCAGCCAGTGAGGGGTGGGGAAGGGGCCAGCCAGGGCACCATGAGATCCTACTTCTTTTAAGTAGACTTTCTCCTGATTTGGTGCTCACCATGTTACTACAGTCCTTTAACTGTTTTCTGGAATCTTGAAAGGATTCCTCTTCCAGTTCTTGCTGGTTGTTCAAAGCTTCTATTGGGGACGGAGCTCTGCAGCATCTTACTCAGGCTTCTTGACTGGGATGGGGTGGGAGAAAGCCAGCTTTTGAACAGCTTCTGCCTGGATGTGACACCATCAGAGGTTAAGATGGCTTCCTCACCAACCAGGGAAAAAGACATTTTCCTTTTTTATTTCCTGTTCTTTTCCTTTTGCCTAACAGCTGAGTTGTTGTGGCCTAGAAAAGGGAGGCAGATGAGGTGTCCCTCACACAGACCATGCCCCTTCTCACCCTCCAATCCAGAGTGCTAGAATGTGGCGGGAAATGAATGAGCAGACCTCGCTCCATTCCATAGCAGCCCTTGGAGCCAGTGATAAAGCTTGCACTGGAAGAGGTATGGAAGGGAGATTTAAACAGACTTGCAGTTGAAGCTTTTAATTACAAAAGATGCTTGGAGAGTTATGGAATCTGCCAGAGATATCACTAAGTGATGGGAAAGAGATTCAACAGAGCATGGGTAAAGTCAACAACAGAAGAAAATAAAACCATTTTGTATTTATACCCCACTGGGGTATAACTTCTCAGTAAACCAGTTATAAAACTTTGTCTTCCTGCTTTGCTTTGATATTTCAAGGTAAATATAGGAAAACACTAAGATTGACTGGAATCAGTTCCAAACATTTGAAAGATAATTGATTTTTCCCTACACAATCTTTGAATTTCTATTGTGTTCCAAGATACTGTTAGACAAGGACCCATGCACCTAGAGTTCAAAACCGCATCTGTAAACCTCCTTGGGCCAGCCCCACATAGTTGCTTTGCTGCCAAAAACACTCCCCTTAATGAACATGAAGCAGAGAGGAGAATACTCTTTTTATACTTCAAAGTAATTTCAGGTTCTCCTAGTAGCAACTGTTTAATATCAAAGGTTAAAATTATCTAAACACAAACTATTCCATACTCCAATAATGCTGACTTCAAACACCATGATATTTTACACCTCCATGTTTTTGCCCAAACTGTTCTCTCTGCCTGAGAAATCTTTGCCCTTGCCTTCTGTGCAAGAATCTCCTAGTCTTCTTCCAAGACCACATCAAGTCTAGACAAGAACAATAAGATTTAGGGAAAATGTGGGCTGATATAACCCACAAGTAAAGATGCAAAATCCTTATCACAGCAAAACAAAGTGAATAGTGTTTAGAAAAGGCAATACAGGGAAGCGGCTGTGGCTCAATCAGTAGGGCTCCCGTTTACCATATGGGAGGCCCAGGGTTCGGTTCCCGGGGCCTCCTGGTGAAGGCAAGCCCGCCCGCACGGCGTGGTTAGCTGACCCAGCGAGCACAAGCAGCAAGGGGGGGATAAATGAATAAATAAAAAAAATTTTTTAAAAAAAAAAAAAAAAAAAAAAAAAAGAAAAGGCAATACAGGGGTCGGATGTGGCTCAACTGGTTGGGCGTCCGTCTCCCATATGGAGGGACCCGGGTTCGTTCCCCGGGACCTCCCGGTAAATAAATAAATAAATAAATAAAATAAAATATAATAAAATTATAAAAAAAAAAAAAAAAGAAAGAAAAGGCAATACATCATTTCCAAGTTTGGTTTATTTAGGAAATTTATTAATAAAACTCACCATATTAACAGATTAAAAGAGGAAAATGATATGACTATCTCACTAGTTAGAGAAACAAGCATTCAGTAAAATTCAACTTCCACCCATGATATAAACCTACAAACGAAAAAACAAGGAAGAGAACTTCCTTAACCTAATGAAAGGTATCAACCCAAAACCCACGGAAAACATCATACTCAATGGTGAAGTGATAGCATTTCCTTTAAACTGAAGAACAAGCCAAGGATCCCTACTACCTCTACCTGGTCCTATTCAACATTACATTCTAACATGGAGAGGAGGAGAAGGCAGGGGAGGAGAGGGGAGAAATTTTAAAGATCAGGGGGGAAAAAAATAAAAGTAGTTATTTGTAGATGACATAATTGTTTACATAGAAAAAGAAAAGGAATAAAAATTGCTAAAGTTGTCTGGATTTCTCTTTCAAAATTTTATCATGATGTTTAGTAAAATATATGAAATTGATTCTTATTAATTCTCAAATGCTTAGTGTGATGGGTTGAAGCTGTATGGACCCCAGAAAAGAATGTTCTTGGGGCTAGTCCATTCCTGTGGGTGTAAACCTTTTGTGAGTAGGGCCTTTGCTTAGGTTACTTTAGTTAAGGTGTGGCCCAGAAGGGGTCTTAATCCTTTTCTGGAGTCTTTTATAAATGGGATGAAAACAGAGAGAGAGACAGAAGCCACAGAAACTGAGAGAGAAAGCCACAAAGCAAGAAGCTGAAGCAATAAAACCCGGAAGAGAAGGGAGAGACCAGCAGATGCCGCCATGTGCCTTGCCATGTGACAGAAGAGTCCAGGATCACCAGCAGCTGGACTTTGGGGAGAAAGCATCACCTGATGATACCTCAATTTGGACATTTTTCTTAGCCTTGGAACTGCAAACTTGTAAGCTAATATATCCCCATTGTAAAAAGCCAATCCATTTCTGGTATATCGCCTTTGGCAGCCTAGCAGACTAAAACACTTAGCAAACACTAGAATTTTATATATACGTGTATACACCCAGACACAAAAGCAATGGCATGACTTTATTACACTTCCTAAACAATGCAATAATTTTACTAAGCTTTATATTGCTTTATAAAAGATTAACTAATGTGAAACAAAATATTGATTTTTTTCTTACAACATAAAAATTATTCATAGTGACATACAACACTTTAATCTTGACATGATTGTTGTAATCTATGAGGTATGATCCATAATTTATTTTCCAGTAGATTTTATAAAACTACATGAAATATAAAATAAATATATCACTATATTTATCTTACTTAAAAATGAAATATGATTTTTTCTAACATAAAAAAAGTCTTCTTTGGTTAATTGTTTTGACAAAAAGAACTGGCTTTGAAATTAAGTCAAATGGTGGACATTTTTCAAAAATTGAATGAGCTCAAACTTTTCATTGTATATTTCTAAAGTATGTGAGAAGTTAAAAGCTATATTGGTAAAAACCTGACTGAAATTAACAATATTTTTATTTATTAACTCTTTCTGAACATATTAGGTTACAAGAAGCCCCTTTAAATGTAAGGGTAAAGATAAAATTAATAGCTATTTAATAACACTTGATGAAAACTTTCCAAAGTGGTCTGTTTTTTAATTTTCCAAGAAACTGAGAAAATGGATTCTTCTAATGACTGCATAACACATCCCTTTAAAGGGCAGGGTTGTTTTAAATTCTTTGCTCTCAATGATGTCGAAGTGGAACATAATATTGCCCACGAAGAGAAATAAAAGCACATAGACAATATACTCACATGTGCTTTTATGCTTTAGTCAGGGAAACAGAAGAGCTCTGCTGAAAGGAAATGATGAGGCACTTCAGCTTTGGCCATGTGGCATATTTACATGGTCATAACTTCCAGAAACAATCATGGTCACATGTTCCCCCGTGCAGGTTATCCTTGTCAGATTCTTGTAGGTCACCACTCCAGAGTTATGGGCTTCAGAAAGTACTAGCACATTGCTGTGTCACATCTGTAAAAAATTGAATACAAATTGTGGCTGAATTTATATTGCAAGGTAGTGGTTTCCAGCTGCACATCATTTGTTTTGTCTTGTTTAAAATAGCTCTAAATCATGTGCCAGCTACTGTAGACTACAGATTCTATTAATTAAGGATGAAAAAATAAAGCAGCAGCTCGTCCCTTGGAAGCCCAGGCCAGATTGCTTCCAAAAACTAGGCTCAGATCTCCACAGAGGTTATTCTAGGACAGTGTTTCTCAAGGTGTGGAACAAGAATAACATGCTCAGAAATCATCTGAGAAGCTTATTAAAAATGCAGTTTTCTATACCTGAATACGAATCTCTGGGGACGGCCCCAGAAATCTGCATTTAAAGCATGTTCTTATGCGTGCTAAAGTTTGGGAACTACCATAATCTGGGGCTTACTCTAAAATGAATCATTTCTCCTGAAAGCAGGTAGTGTTTTTCTCAATCAGAAACCTCAGTCTACTTTTCCTAATTTTCTTCAAACAATACTTCTTTATTCATGGTCGAGTGAACTTTCACCAGCTTTATTGTTCCCCCTACCAATTATAGGGAAACGGAGTATAAAGGATTTTTACTGACTTTCACTAGTCAGTAAAGTCCAGATTTAGAATACCCCACCCCTTTAGGAAATGGCCCCACAGGAGTCCGATAGATTGTGTCCCTGATTCACTGTGAGAGAGAATGTGTTACTCTTTGTTATAAAAAGCTAAAATGCTGCCAGAACAGGCGTGATGGGTAAATAAGTGTTGCCATGGCATCCTGCTCCTCTGTGGCTTCCCCTCATTAAAGATTTAGTTCTAAACACCTTTCTTGGCAAAGTTCCTCCTTTGCATGATTCTGCTGTGAGCTACCAAGTGTGAATGTATGTTACCACTCTTCGAGTAGATTTAGTGTATTGATGTTGACCCTAACACCAGGATAAAGGGATACCCTCTTCTCACAAGAGGAGGCTCCTTGGAGTGGGCTTGGCTTACTTGTTCACCACCTGGTGTCTAGCAGGTACTCCATAAATAGGTGTGGAATGGATAACCAACTGAACGCTGTTTTCTCACCACATACATTATGAATCTGCTGCTGATCTACCTGAAAAATCCCATGTGCCCTACCATAACCCATACGAGGTCCCTGCTCTTTTGATGCCTTGCTAAATTTCTCATCATATATACATCTTTCCTTTTGCAGGTTGTTTAACCTTCCTCTCGAACACATCTCTTTTTCTATTCGTATCTTGCTCGTTTCTGTGACTCTCTGTTCAAAATGTTTATTTCTCCTAGGAGCTGGCAGCTGCTCCTCTCAGCCCACAGATGTCCTAAAATGTGCTTCTTTTGCCTGCAGATTATGGCTGAAAGTAAATCTTGTTAAACAACTCTCGTGCACTAAAGCCTTTCCTGATCTTGAAACTTCACTCAATATTTTTTCCCTTTAGATTGCTGCCTACTGCTCAGTTTTTACTTCAGGTCCATAAATGAATCATTATGCGATTAATCCGGAGGTTAAATATTCTGAGGGTTTCTTCTAGGGTCAGCGTGGTTTGTCCATGTGCTTCCAGAAATTTATCCATTTCATCAATGTTGTCTAGTTTGTTGACATACAGTTGTTCATAGTATCCTCTTATGATCTCTTTTATTTCTTCTAGGTCAGTGGTGATGTCCCCTTCTCATTTCTGATTTTATTTATTTGCATCTTCTCTTTTTCTTTTTTACTCTAGCTAAGGATTTATCTATTTTGTTGATCTTCTCGAAGAAGCAACTTTTAGTTCTGTTGATTCCCTTTACTGTTTTTGTTTTTGGTCTCCATTTCATTTGTTTCTGTGCTAATCTTTATTATGTATTTCCTTCTGCTTTCTCTGGATTCGTTTGCTGTTCTTATTATAGGTCCTCCAGCTATGCAGTTAGGTCTTTGATTTTAGCTCCTTCTTCTTTTTTAATATAAGCATAGAGGGTTCAGCACTGACTTTGCTGTATCCCATAAGTTTTGATATGTTGCGCTCTGTTTTCATTTGTCCTGAGGTATTTATTGATTTCTCTTGCAATTTCTTCAACTCACTGATTGAGTGTATTGTTTAATCGCCATGTATTTGTGACTTTTCCTTTTTCCACCTGTTATTAATTTCCAACTTTATTCCATTATGAACAGAGAAAGTGCTTTGTATAATTTCAATGTTTTGAAGTTTACTGAGATCTAACTTATGTCCCAGCCTATGTTCTATCCTAGAGAAAGATCTATGAGCACTTAAGAAGAATGAATACCCTGCTGTTTTGGGGTGTAATGCTCTATAAATGTCCATTAGGTCAGTTCCTTTATCTTATTATTCAAGCTCTCAGTATCCTTAAATATCCTCTGTCCAGATGTTCTATCTAATTCTGAGAGCGGTGTGTTCAATTCTCCAACTATTATCGTAGAGACTGTTTCTCCCTTCAGTTTTGCCAGTGTGTGTTTCATGTACTTTGGGGCACCTATGTTAAGTGCATAAATATTTATTATTGCCATTTCTTCTTGGTGAACTGTACCCTTTATTAATATATAGTAACCGTCTTCATCTCTTATAACAGTTTTGCATTTAAAATCTATTTTACCTTACATTAGTATCGCCACCCCAGCTCTTTTTTGATTATTATTTGTGTGGAATATCTTTCTCTAACCTTTCACTTTCAGCCTGATTGTGTCCCTGCATCTAAGGTGACTCTCTTGTAGACAACAAATAGATGGTTCATGTTTTTGCTTTTGTTTTTTATCCATTCTGTTTATGTCTTTTAACTGGGACATTCAATCATTAACATTCAGTATTACTACTGTAAAGGCATTACTTACTTTGTCCATTTTCTCCCTTGGCTTTCTGTTGGCATAACTTACTATTGCCTGCCTTTTAACCCTTTCAGTTTCTCTTATTGATAATCATCATTTCTACACTCTTCTCCAGGCCTCTTGCCCTTGTCTTTTCCTTTCAGGCTGTAATACACTCTTTAATATCTCTTGTAGATCTGGTCTCTTGGTAACAAACTCTCTAAGTTTTTGTTTCTCTGAGAAGACTTTAAACTCACCTTCACTTCTGAATAATAATTTTTCCAGATAAAGAATTCTTTGCTGAAACTTTTTCTCTTTCAGTACCTTAAATATAGGATATATATTTATCCTATATTTAGTTTGCCAAAGGGCTGCTGATGCAAAGTACCAGAAATGTGTTAACTTTTACAAAGAGTATTTATTTGAGGTAAAAGCTTACAGTTCCAAGGCCATGAAAAGTCCAACTTGAAGCACCATAAAAGTGCTTTCTCACCAAAGTCAGCTGCCACGTGTTGAAGCAAGATGGTGGGTAATCTCTGCCTGGTCTCTGCCTTCCCCTCCAGGCTTCCTCTCACAAGCTCAGCTGCTCTGCTTTCTTCCCAATTTCAGCTGCAAGCTGGCTTAGGGCTTGTCTCTTTCCAGTCCCCCCAATATCAGTCTTGACTGTTCCACTCTCTTCCCAAGTTCAGCTTTAAGCTATCAGGCATATAGCAGGGCTGGTCTCCTCTTGAGCTGTTCCATGGGCCCAAACTCTTGGGGACTTTGTGCTTAAGCAATCATCTCTCTCACATTGCAAAATCAAATATTCAGGCTCCCTTTTTTCCCATCTGTCCATGTGAGTCTATTTATATCAGACCCAGCAAGGAGGCAGGGTCTCAAACTGAGTCATGCCTCACTGACACAGTACAATCAGAAGCCCTAAATCAATCTTATCAAGTAATTTACAAACATAATCTTTCTGTTTTGGGGATTCATAAAATAATCTCAAACTGCCACAACTGCCTTCTCACCTCCTTGCTTTATGATGAGAGATCGGCATTTAGTCTTATTGAGGCTCCCTTATTAAATGATACATTGCTTTTCTCTTGCTGTTCTCAGATTACTTTATCTTTGATAATCTGAATAGTAGATGTCTTGGAGTAGATTTGTTCTTTTTGGGTATGATGTCCTTCTTGAATATTGATATTCATGTCTTTCATAAGGGTTGAAAATTTTCCAGTCAGTATTTCCTCAAGTATTCTTTCTACCCCTTTTCAGTTCTCTTCTCTTTCTGGGACACCTATATTACATATGTTTGTGCATTTTGTGTTGTCATTCAATTCCCTGACACCTTCTTCAATTTTTTCCTTTTTTTTTTTTTCCTGTCTGTTTTCCTATCTTTTCAAGTTCAAATGTTCTGTTCTTGATTTCACTTATTTGTTCTGCCATTCCAAATCTGCTGTTATATGCCACTAATGGTTTTTTTTTTTTTTTTTTTTTTTTTTTTTTTGTAGGCAAGGGAGTAAAGAGTTTATTAAGAAATAAGAAAATGAGAAAAGTACACAGTCCAAGGCATGGACCACGGGTATACTGCAGGGTGAGTGGCGCTCTAATGTATTTTTAACCTCATCCATTATAATCTTTCATATAAGCCCGTTATTTCTTTTTTGCAGGATTTCAAATTGTTCTTTATACTCACACAATGTCATCTTAATATCCTTTATCTCTTTAGTCATATTTTCCTTCATTTCTTTACATTGATTAAGGAGGTTTGTGTGGAAATCATTGATTAGTAGTCTTAAATCCTGTGTCTCATCTGGATTCTTGGTTTGTTCTTTTGGCTGGGCCATATTTTCCTATTTCTTAGTATGCCTTGTTATCTTTTGTTGATATGTAGGCCTCTGATTATGTTGGTGATTCTACTCTGTTGATCAATTTCTCTCTCTTACCTAACAGTTTTATTTCACAGCTCTTCTTTGATTTTTGGTTTAATTTTTTCTAAAACTTTAAGATTTCCCTGTTTAAGTTATCAAAACAGGGACAGGGAGCCACTAATGGAGCACAAACCAGATCTTTAGTGCCTGGGAAAGAAAAAGGAGAGACAAGCCTGTCTTCCTCCACTTTCTTGACTGGACAGCAGATGGCACTCATCAGCAAACCCTTCCATGGAGATGAACCCTTCAATCTGAACCAGCAATTTGAGTTAAGGTGGTTACATTGGCCAAAGAGAAACCACACTCAGACCTCAGCCACACCCTCCTGCTTTCTAGGGAGAAATATTTCCTTTCCCCTCTTCATTGGCCACTCAGCTGCAAGTTTTACCAAGGTTGTTTGCCTCAGGGGTGGGGGATGGCAGCATTCCCATCTATGGGGGCATCAATTCACAGTTTTCCCTTTAGCCTCTTGATCTCTCCATCCCCAGTCCCTCCTACATGATGTGTGTGACTCCTGGTCTGCAGATCCCCAAAGTGGCCTTCTTGAACAACTTCTATAAGAAGCCAAATAAAGCCAAATAAAGATATTATGAAAAAAGAAAATTACAGGGAAGTGGATGTGGCTCAAGCATTTGGGCACCCACCAACCACATGGGAGGTCCTGGGTTCAGTTCCTGGTGCCTTCTAGAGAAGATGAGCAAGACAGTGAGCTGACCCAATCGGCTGGCGTGACGGGCTGGTGCAGCAAGCTGCAGCAAGCTGACACAACAAGATGATGCAACGAGGAAACACAATGCGAGACACAACAAGGCAGGGAGCAGAGATGGCTCAAGCAATTAGGTGCCTCCTTCCCATATTGCTAATAGAAACCAAGATGATCTAAATAAATGGAAGGATATTCCGTATTCATGGGTTGGAAGATGAAATATCATTAAGATGTAAATTCTACCCGAACTGATCTACAGAATTAACACAATCCCAATAAAAATTCCAAAAACCTTTTTTGTAGAATTGGAAAAGCCAATTAACAAATTTATCTGAAAGGGTAAGTGTCCCTAAATAGCCAAAAATATCTTTTAAAAAAAGAACAGATTTGGAGGACTCTCACTTCCTGACTTTAAAGCATGTTATCAACTACAGTGGTAAAAAAAAAGAAAAAATAGCCTGTACTGGCATAAAGATAGACAGATTGACCAGTGGAATCAAATCAAGAGTTTGGAACGAGACTCTAACATCTCTGCTCAAGTGATATTTGACAAAGCTGTCAAACCCACTCAGCTAGGTCAGAACAGCCTATTCAACATTTGGCACTGGGAAAACTGTATATATATATCTAAAAGAAAAAAGAGAATCCATATCTCACACTTTATACAAAAATTAATGCAAAATGGATCAAGGACCTAAATATAAAAACTAGAACGATAACATTCCTAGAAGAAAATGTAGAGAAACATCTTCAAGATCTTGTGTAGGTGGTCATTTCTTAAACTTTACACCCAAAGCATGAGCAATAAAAGAAAAAAATAGACAAATGGGGCTGCCTCAAAATTAAACACATATTTGAAACAATTTTGTTAAGAAGGTGAAAAGGCAGCCAATTTAATGGGAAAATAATCTTCAGAAACCACATAACTGACAAGAGTTTGATTTCCATATTATATAAAGAGATTACACAACTTAACAGCAAAATGACAAGCAACCCAATATAAAAATGGGCAAAAGACTTGAATAGACATTTTTTCCAAAGAGGAAATACAAATAGCCAAAAGGCACATGAAAAGATGCTCAGTATCACTAGCTATTAGGGAAATGCAGATCAAAACTACTTACAATGAGATATCATTTCACACCATACAGAATGACCATTATTTAAAAAAACAAAAACAAAAACAGAAAACTACAGGTGATGGAGAGGATATGGAGAAATAGGAACACTCCTTTACTGTTGGTGGGAGAGTAAAATGGTACAGGCTCCATGGAAGATAATTCCGTGGTTTCTCAGGAAGCTAAATATAGAACTGCCATAGATCTGGCAATCCCACTACTAGGAATATATTCAGAACTGAAAGCAATGACATGAACAGATATTTGCACACCAATGTTCATAGCGGCATTATTCATAATTGCTAAGCGATGGAAACAACCTAAGTATCCATCAACTGATGAATGGATAAACAAAATGTGGTATATACATACGATGGAATACTATTTAGCTGTAAGAAGAAATCAATTGGGGGAGCACATGATAACAGGGAGGAAACTTGAGGACATTAAATTGAGTGAAATAAGCCAGAAACAAAAGGACAAATATTGTATGGTCTCACTGATATGAACTAAATATGATGAGCAGACTTATGGAGTTAGACTATGGAGTATAAGTTGGTAGGAGATGGAATGAGGGTTGGGAAGGGGGAGCTGAGTCTGAATGCATGTAGAATGTTTAATAAGGTCAATTGTAAACATGTGGTAGCACATTATAATGAGTGTAACAAACACTGCTGATTTATGGATGTGATTGTGGCTGAAACAAATAGTCTAGGGAGGTTAGTGTTAGTTGGAAGACAGCTGGAGGATCATAGAGGAGATGTACAGCTGTGATTTTGTTGGTGGATGAGGATTGTGGTTGTATTAGTCTGCCAAAGGGCTGCCGATGCAAAGTACCAGAAATCTGTTGGATTTTATAAAGGGTATTTATGTAGGGTAAAAACTTACAGTTACAAGGCCATAAAAAATCCAACTCAAGGTTGCTTTCTCACCAAAGTCAGTTGCCATGTATTGAAAGAAGATGGTCACCAATCTCTGGCTGGTCTCTACTTTCCTCTCTGGACTTTCTCCTGACATAGGACTTGTTTCTTTCTGGCCTTTCTATATCAGTCTCAGCTGTTTTGCTCTTTTCCCAAGGTCAGCTGTAAACTATCAGGCAAAATGATTAACCCAGGGCTTCAGCTCTTTGAACCTTCTCCTTTCTGTCACATGGCAGGATCAAAAATGACAGAGCTCTCTCTTCCATGTGTCTGTCTGTCTATATGAGCATCCATTTATATCAGACCCACCATGGGGGTGGGAACTCAATCTGAGTCACACCTTACTGACATGGTCGAATCAAAAGGCCCTCAAAGCATTCTTAACAGGTAATCTAATCAA
This sequence comes from Tolypeutes matacus, assembly GCA_026826555.1. Lineage (NCBI taxonomy): Eukaryota > Metazoa > Chordata > Mammalia > Cingulata > Chlamyphoridae > Tolypeutes > Tolypeutes matacus. The sequence continues at coordinate 50,100,624 of JAKSZT010054030.1, forward strand.
AGATGCCTAAGCTTACTTTAGTGCAATCAAAGGGTATCACACCCACAGGAACAGATTAATTTATAAAGATAATCTTTCTCTTTTGGAGATTCATAAAATAATATCAAACTGCAACAGTGGTGAATAATATAACTACAGGAATGTTCTTCTACAATGTGTTAAGAATATGGTGATACACAGGAAAAATATAACTAATACAATTTATAGACTATAGTTAACAGCAATATTGTAATATTTTTGTAGCAAAAGCAAAGTTAGTACTATATTAATGCTAAAGGTCAAGAAAATATATGGGGTTTGGTTTTGTGAGAAATGAACATGATTAATCTTTTCTTTTCCTCTTCATTTTCTTCATTAACAAGGAGACCTTGAGTATGTCATTTAACTAAGCTGTGTTCATCTGTGTCTCTTTCTGAACCCTGGAGTATCAATTGAGCTTGTTTTGGGGATTAGATGAGACAAAAGTGCCTAGACAGAACTTTTTTGTTGGAATGCTTCCAAAACTTGTTGACCTACCTTTTGTCTGTTATTCTATTTTTTGAATTTGAAATAAAATTTGAATAAAAATGAATGAATTAGTTAATTAGACATTCTGAGGGTTGATAAATTGAGTGACTTACTCATGTTTCAGCAAAACACCCAGACATGGGAGGAAACTCAGGACCATTCCCGTGTGTCCCCGTGAGCTTGTGACATTAAATATAAGATAGTACCATTCTCAAATGTGGTACCTGTCTTTCAGAAAAAGCAGGCAAGTCTTCTGTGTGAACTGATACTTTACCAGTGACTGGGTAACCGCTGTATCTCAGTTTGCCTGACACAGTCCCAGTCTGCACCTATCATTCTGGCATAATTATTCATAGCACGCCAAAGTGAGCAGTTTGGCTGAGAATATCGACATCCTCCTCGTGGCCTTCAAGTCACAGATAGACTAAGAATGCCACTTTTCTCCTCCTTTCCCCTCTCCTCATCTCATCCTCTCCCACCTGTCTTTCCCATTTGAAACAACAGAATTGCTAAATAACTGCCGCTTCCAAACCAGCCCTAGGCCTGGCCTCTGTCAGTGAAGCTGTGATGTGGCCTAACAAAGAATAATTTGACCTATAGCGAAAGATGAAAGCAGGTTCTAATCAGAGCCCTGCTCTCACGGCTATCCAGCTCTCCCTTTCTTCAACAGCCTTAAACAATCCATTAATATGTACTTTTGCCACTAATAGCCATTCATTCATAATTCACAAATATTTATTGTACTAGGCATTAGGGATGCAAAAGTTAACATGAGATTTCTTTTTTTTTTTTTTTAAGATTTTATTTATTTATTCATTTATCCCTCCCTTGCTGCATTCTGGTTAGGTCAGTCAGAGAATAAACAAACAAACAGATGAATAAGATAGCAAGTAACTCTTATGAAGAAAATGAGATAGAGAAATGGTTAGGGAGTGTAACATTTTAGAGAACACCTGGATTTCAATAACAAAAGTTGCAAAATATAGAGGCTTCAAAAAGACAGAAGTTTATTTTTGGCTCCCCGAGGTGACCTTCCCCAGGCTGGAAGGTATCTCTATCTTCAAGGGCTTCCAAGAATCCCAGTTCCTTCTAGCTCACTGCCCCTCCCCCAGGATGCTAGCCTCACCCATGTGCTAGAGCAGGCTCATGACCACCGTGTCTGAAATCCAGCCTGTGGGACCTGAAAAGACAATGTCCAGGGCACATGGCACATTGCTGAGGAGATGACCCAGAAATCATATATTTCATTCCTCTCACTTCCCACTGAGCCAAACTTAGTCATGTGGCCACAACTAGCTACAAGGACGTCTGGGAAAGGTAGCATCTATTTGGGCAGTCAGGTGCCCAGTATAAAGTCAGAGAATTCTATTATTAATAGGAGGAGAAAGTACAATTTGTGGTCTCTGCCATAATTGTCCTGATGTACTCCGGGCTGCAGAGGTCAGGGCTTTTGGTTAAAGTAGGCAGGGAAGACCTCTGAGGAGGGAGCATTTGACAGGAGACCTGGAATACGAGAAGACGTTCTATGACCTATATGGCAGTTTAAAAATTAGCAACCATGAGTTTAGATCACATAGACAAGTGCATGTTTCAAACTAAAGTTTTAATTCATGTTTACTTTTTTTAATAGTTATAATATGATTGCTTAAAATAAACTAATAAAGCACATCTTGATATATGTTTTTTTTTCTTTTTCTTTTTTTATTGGTAAGATTTTCAATCCTGTTTACATTCCAAACCTGGTTCCTTTTAATACAATTGACATGGTCACAGTGAAGAGTTTATATATATGATTGTTTGGTAGAAACTAAATCCTGAGAGCTTGGTATTTCCATTTGTTTTTCCAATCATCTCAAATTTCCAAACAGCAATTTCCATCTTCTCCACACCCTTTGCAATCTCCCCCATAACCTAAGCTACTGGAGCAGTTCCATGGGAAGGCTAAGAGTTTATGGAATGGGGAAATAAATGTACTAAATAAATTGAAAGTAACTTCATTAGACTCATTAGTCAGATAAACTGTATACAAAAAAAGAAATGTTTTGACATTGATTATAAAGGAAGAAAATGCTTGCTGGAAAGGCATCCTTGGCTCCCCGACGTGGGACACTTGCCATGCATTTGATAAACTCAGGTTTAATTAAAACCATGAGAAATGCCACCTGAGGCAGGGCTGCCTACAGCCAGTCTATCTAGCCCATTGTTTAGGCTCAGATGGAAGCAGCCAAAGACCCTGTGTGAGGGGTCCTGTGTCCAACCTGAATCTGCCACAATGAGAGAGCAATGTTCCCCCAACTTCCCCAGACCTAAATTGGGGACTGTGAGTCAGAAGTGTTGTGCTCCTCTCCCATTCTTGCTCCCTGCCCCTCCAGCCCCACCGGGAAGCTATTGGCCTCTAAGTTCATGAATGTCCATAAATTTAAAAACCAAACTAGCTCCTGACAAGATTGCAGGGAACATGGCTTTCAAGATGATAAGTCAAAGAAGTTGGAGTTAACAGTGATCATAAACACCTTTTCCTAGGTGATTTATGTACTTGGCAATCGGACTGGCGAATATATGACCTTCCCTCGCCTTTAGTGACATCACAGCTATTATTATTTCCAACTAGTAAATTATTGTTTCTGAAGAGTAAAGAGTTTTATATTGCATCCCATCTAGATCATATGCACTTCCTTCCATGAGTTCCCCAGGTACTAAGATTTCATTAAATATTATCTTTGCTGTAAAATTCCTCTCACAACAGCCCCATTCCTTGGTCTAACCAAAAACACTTTTAACCTCACTCTGACCAAAAGTTTTTCAGAGAAAAGCCTTTATATAAAAATAAACTAAACTAAACTATAAAAACATGGCCTAAGTAGATGGTAAATGATAGTTGAAAGAACCTCAAGGCTGCCCAAATCTCCATCTTGTGTTTGTCTAGAGAGCCAAACTGGCTGAGAGCAGGGGAGGTTTCTGGTTCCAGCCTCCAGGCAGCCTTAATGGGCTTTCTTACCAATCTCAGGGCTGCTTAACTCCCCCTGACATTTTCTTAGCTATGAGCTCAACTCTTGGAATTTTCTGAAATTTGTAGCTCACGTATCCCTAACCTTGGTGAAGCAAGGTAGAGGAAGGGTTTTTTTCCCTCCATAGTCATTTTCTCCTCCCTGATCTGATATTTCTCCCTTTCTATGGTATTCTGTCAGAAACAGACAGATGCTTCACATTCCATGTATGTTGTATTCTCTCAGACTCTCTTGAGCCTGAAAATTCCCCCTCTTCTGCGGTAATTCCAGTATCTTATATTCAGCGATGCATCCCAGTGACAGCAGCTCGATTCCTGCCCTCTGACAGAGGTGGATTCACCACAACACAGATGAAGCTTAAGCTTCAGGGCTTCTCACTTGCACTGCCCCTTTCAAGGCCCTGTATCTCATTTTGTATTCATATTTTTACATTCCTTTAACAAATGCACCAAAAAGGCTATAAACTTCAGGTATCCAAAACCCTGAACCCACCTCTACTAGGTTTGCCAGATACAATATAGAATGTCCAGTTAAATTTGCATTTCAAATAAACATTGTCTTTAGCATATGTCCCAAATACTGCATGGGAAATAGTTATACTAAACAATTATTCATAATTTCTCTGAAATTTAACTTTAACTGTGAGTCCTTTGCTTTTATTCGCAGAATCTGGCAAACTTAGCCACTACCTGCTGACATGTGCTACTTTATTGAGCTATAACTCTTTTTTTTTTTTTTTTTAAGATTTTTTTTAATTCATTTATCCCCCCCTTGCTGCTTGTGCTCGCTGGGTCAGCTAACCACGCCGTGCTGGCAGGCCTGCCCTCACCAGGAGGCCCCAGGAACCGAACCCGGGGCCTCCCATATGGTAAACGGGAGCCCTACTGATTGAGCCACAGCCGCTTCCCTGAGCTATAATTCTAAAGACAACTTTTTAGTTTTGGAGTTTGGAATTTGATGAGTGAATTGAGAGTGGCAGTGGGGAGAAGAAAGACAAGGCTGAGAAGAGAGAGCACAGGAGGGTCATCATTCATTTTGTCATTCAGAGAGTTGAAGGGATGCTACAAGTAACTACACTAGGACAGAAGGTAAAAAGTGGGACTGTCCCAGGCAAACTGAGCCCTTTAGTCCTGAGTGAAGAAGAATCACAGAGAACCCGGGGAAGGGGTGCCCAGCTTCAGGACTGTGCCTCCTGAAAACACTTGGCCAAACAATAGCTTAATAGTATAAGAATTACACTCTAGAAAAGTATAGAGTGGGACTCAGCCAGGATCCAAGTATGCAGATAGCAACTGGAACGTCTATTCCACATGCAGAAATTGAGCGCCAACAACAGTATACTAGATAGAGGTATTTAAAAAGGAAAACAGCATCCTCACTGTCCTCAAGGAGCTTGAAGTCTATGTAGATAGGCAGACTCAAACAAATAGCTGCCATATGGTATGACAGGTTTTAATAATAATCAGGAAAAATAAAATAAAAGCCTGGGACCAATAGAAAAAGGAGAATTTTTATAGGTTAAAACTGAAGGGTTCTAGGAATGGCAAAGAGAATTATAGCCAGCTTCTTGGAGGGCAATCTGAACCTCAGGAGACAATTCTTTGGGGTCTTAAAATTCTGGTTCAGGAGTTGGCAAACTTTTTCGGTAAAGGTCCAGGTAGTAAATATATTCAGCTTTGTGGGCCATACAGTCTCTGCCACAACTACTCAGCAGCCATACGCAATACACAAATGAATGAGTTTGTTTGTGTTCCCATTAAAACTTTATTTACAAAATCAGGTGGGGTCATAGTTTTCAACCCCTGGTCAAGATGGATGGACTTAATTCATCCCAGGAGGCCAAGATAAGACCTTCACAGAGCTGCAGACAGAGAAACTTCCTGGAGCATTAGGGGAGGTAACCAAAGGGTCAAAAAGGCCCAAAGTCCAGGGATGAGGATCTCTGGGAGCCAGAGAAAAATGTGCCCTTCTCATGAAGGAGAAGCCCCTCCAGGGAGGAACCACACCAGACAGAAAATGAAGAAGATGGAGCCTCCTGCTGCCTTAGCAATCGGGCCAGTCTAACCCACCTCCAGGAGGGGTCAGAGCAGCTTGGTCTTGACTCGAATCCCTGCAGGATTAGATGTGCTCATTCTCAAGAGGCAAGGGACCGCTACATAGTGTGTCAGAAAGGAATTCAGGAACCAAAGATCAGAGAAAACCCACTATGACAATTTAATAAGCTTTCTGGCTTGTTGTTTTCCAGACTGTTATTCCCCCATAATGATCAGCAGTCAAATCCGTGACATATGAAGCCTGTGTGCATGAAGGAGGAGAAGGACACAGACAGAAAGCCTGGATCTCGGCACTTTCAAGGAGTGCTCTGTGCTCACTGACAGGAAGACAGAAATCAGCTCTGCCCAGAGGCATGAGTGTCCTCTGATCTAATAAAATCAGGGAAGCTCTCAGCCACCACATGCTGCCACCTCCTAGATGGACAGTGATTTGGAAAATGACTGAACTGCACTTTAATGCCAACCTTCCTTCCTTTGAGAAATGAGGACACCAGGGCCCTGAGGGGTTCAGGACTTGGCCCGGGTCACGAGGTCAGCAATGAACACAGTAGTGCCTAGAACCCACGTGTCCAGTGCCCTTTCCACTCCACCACAATGCCATTTGCTGGAAATAGTAGATTTCTGTTTTGGAGGCAATCTTGAGTCTACAGAGCCACCATGTAAGGTTTTGGCTTAGTGCAGCAGTGTTGTAATCTTCTGCCCAACTGTAATACTTCCTGAGCCTAAAAATCATGTAAGGAAGTTGATTCTCTGTCACAGTTCCCAATTAGCTCTGACAAACTTGATGTCTTCGCCAACCAATAGACTACATCACGCCCACTGATTCCAACAGACAAATAGATTCTATTAAATATCTAGACTTACTAGCTCAGCTCAAAATGACCATCTGTTCACATTTAATTACCATTTTCCCAAAACATATTTATTTGACAATTTTAAAGAAAAACTTCATTTGTAGAGAGGACTGAAGATTTGAAGCTTTACCATTTCTTCTTAAGAGCTGTCAATTAACTGAAACTTAATTTTATCTCAGACTTGGTTCAAATCCTAGTGGTAATAAAAACACATTCTTGCATTTGTTATTAAAAAGAAAACTTTAAGAACAAATCAGTAAAAAAAAATTTAAATGGATTGTCTTTGTTTTCTTTTCACCTTCCTTTCTGTCTTTTTGTTTTCCTTCCTTGCTTACTTGCTCCCTTCTTTCTTTATTTCTAAAAATGTACTTTCTTAAAAGGAAACACGAGGGGAAAAAAACTGAGCTGCCAGGTGTACCCAATCCTTAACTGGCACAACTTGCCAGTCAAGAAGCCAGCTAGCTGCATTAACCTCCCAGTATCCTCCCTCTGTGGCCCCCGAAGGACTCCTCAGGGGTAAATCACTGCACAGAAACATTCTTTATTCTTCTGTCACTCCTGTAGAGATCTGACTTGTGTATTATCATTTAAAGTCTCCTTTGAATGTTTCAAGACGCCAAAATCTCCATAGTTCTTAACTTTGCAGAAGAAGGGGCTTTAGCTTTGGTTGACTCCACATCAGGTGTTTTTATAAACAGAAGTAAACCTTGAAGAAATTTACAGCAGAAGAAGGAATTCCCTGGCCTTTCAAAGAAAAGCTGATAGTCAACCACAGCATTCATAACCACAATTTTTTAGGGGTTTAACTATTAGCTATTCCACAGGCAAAATAGTCCTGTCAGAAAAAAAGTTTTCTATTTTGGGAGTCATTTTTTTGGAATGAAGAATGTGTTGAACTGCCTTTGGCCATCTGTGTATGTTTTTTCACTTTCGTAGCCTTTGCTGATTGGAATGTATTCCGGTATCTTGGCCTCTTCTGGGGGAAAAAAAGGCAATTAAGAAGCTTTCCAGAGACCAACAGGAAGACCTTGAAAACAGCATTTATTCACTTATTTTAGAAATTGCTTACCATGTACCAATTTCTATTCTCAGATCTGGGAATACAGCCATGAGCCAGCTAAACAAGGTTGCTGTCTTCATAGAACTTACAGTCTAGAAAGAGACAGGAAACACTGATTAAGTAATTACACAAAAAGAAGAAGAATTCTCTGTCAAATAATTCTTTGTAGTTTTTTTTTTTTAATAATTCTCAAAGAGCTGCATATACCATTTCAATGTTTTAAATACTGACCGATGAAAAATAAAGGAATTAACATGTATTTAATTGCTACCATATGTCAAGAGCCTTACATATATTTTTCATTTATAAAGATCTTGGTAAGTAAATACTGCGAAATCCGAGACTAAAAATGTTTCAAGTGTCCAGACCAAAATCATGGCCTGTAATTGATAAAGCCAACAATTGTATCCATGTTCGTCTGACTCAAAGGTCCACACATTTTCTTCCACAACTTTTGACATTCTCAACCAAGACTTCTTGGTACCGTAGTCAAAAAGGTCATATTGCTTCAGACATCACTTTCATCAGGGTAGAGAGAGGCATACAAGTTCTTTGGCCTATATGTTTCCCTCTGATTAGAATAATTGCCCAAGAATCCAAAAAATACTCTCAACTTGATGTAAAATCTCCAAAGAAGGCAACCTCCCATACCTCCAGTGACAATACAATCTGATGTCTCATAATTCCACAAGAATGCCAGTACTCAATGAGCTTCCACCTGCTTAGCAAGTTCTCATTGCCAGAAAAGTATCGATAGGCTCAACAAAATGAGATTTCATACAAATCTCACTATCATTACGCTGAGTGAATGAAGCCTGGCCAAAAAAAAAAAAAAAAAAAAAAAGAGCGAGAGACAGAGAGTATATACTGGTGAGTCTATTTATACAGAACTCTAGAAAACGTAAACAAATCTATAGCGACAGAAAGCAGATCAGTAGTTGCCTATGGATCTTGGCAGAGGGAAGGATGGAATACAAAGGAGCTGGAGGAAATTTTGGAGAGTGATAGAAATAATGGTTAACGTGATTGTGATGATGGTTTCATGGGTGAATACATATGTCAAAGTGATAACTGCACTTAAATATGTGCAGTTTCTCATACTTTAATAATACCTCAGTAAAGCTGTGAAACAAATTAAATCACTTTGTCTACTAGTCAAGGCTGCAGATTGCTCTGTATTTAGATGCATCTCACACAGTCCATGCTTCCGGGCCTAACATCGAAGTCTGATCACATTATACTGTAGAGTAAGAATATATTGTTTTTAAGATGTGGAAATGTGGAAAAAGTGGAAGCATTATCTATCATGCAGAAACCCTTGATGGTTAAGAATAAGGATATCAGAGTTAGACATATCCAAGTTCTATCTCTCACTTGTTATGTGAAACTAATTTCCTGTATCTCAGTTTTCCTCACCTGTAAAATGGAGGTAATAATAATCATATACACCCCAAAAAGTTATTATAGATATTCAATTAGATAGAGCATATACAGCACATGCCTGCCCCACATAGGCATGTAATAAATTACAACCCTGCCATAACACTATAAATGGTATCCAAATTTATCTAATTCTTTAAAATACAGGCTCATTTTACTGCAAAGTTAATGAAATTACCCATGCAAGCCACCATGGGTGGCTCCAATCACCAGTCATGCCTTGTTCAAACTCCCGCCATTGCTGGGTGTGTTTCCCCACAATCCAGGCACCAAACATAATGTGGCCAGTTATCCAGGACATATCTAAGTCTTCTCTTTTCCTACCCACCTCCTCAGCTTGTTTTTATAACTACATCAAAGACGTTTTACAAGCTTCTTGGGTCTTTAAAACTGGATATAGAGGTTTGCCCAGGAAATCTAACTATTACTGTTTATAGATGGATTCAACTTTTCCATACTTTGCCCTTCATCTATGTTGGTGATCTGTTCCAATCTAGAACTTCCTCCATCTGGTACACAGTTGGAACTCAATAAATGTCAATACCTTTATTTCTCTTGTTCAAGATTTATGTCTATCCACCCAGCTGAAACGGATATAACATAGGAATTACATGGGACTGTTGGTGTCGGAAAGAGATTCTGTGTAGTGTGGCTCCTGAGAGTTGCGCCGAAATGGAAGTGGAGCAGATGCTTACTTTTATCTCATGCTATAGCTGCCTCTGGTATGAAGTTGATAGCAGCACTCTACTTTTAGCATCACAAACCAGAGTAGGTGTTTAGGTCATCGACTACAAAGAGACAGGGGCCTAAATAACTGGGTGTGTACTTCATGCCAGCCACTACGCTGGATGCCTCAGAGATCATTTTTACAAATCCTCATACTAAAGCACTTCCATTTTACACCTGAGAAAACTGAGGTTTGACTTGCTTAAGGTTGTACATAGAATGTGGAATAATGAAGCCAGGGTTTGAACCTAGATTTTTGGCTACATGACTTACATTCTGTACATTACAACACAGAATTTCTCAGTGTTTGGGGAATTAGAACTTTATATATATATATAATTTATCTTCCAAATGGAGACACTTCTAAGAGTGAAGGCGGGAGACAGTCTTCTAATAATTATGCCAGGACAACGGGCATAAACTAGGACTCTGCAGGGCACACTGAGATGAATTGTGGCCCTCATTTGAGTCACCAACAGTTCAAGCAATATTTCAAAGCAAAGAGATGTCAGGAAAGCTGGTGAAAGTTTGTCTCAGCTCAATGTCAAAAAGGCTCTCTACAAAGGAAGATGTGAGCCTGATTTTAGGGAGAAGATTTCAGGGCACCATCTAGTTCCTCACCACTCACAGTGTGGTCTGCAGACCAGAAACATCACCAGGGGGTTTATTAGAAATGCAGAATCTGGGGCCCCACCCCAGACCCAGTGAATCAGAATCTGCATTTCACCATGATTCCCTGGTGGTTCGTATGCAAATTAAGTTTGAGAATTTTCCTTGCTTACCATCTAAGTAACTTGGGTACCTTTTAAAAACAGAGAACCCAAGGTCCAATCCCCCAAAGATCCTGATCCTGTGGATCTGGGGTGGACCCAGAAATCTATATTATATATTAGTGCTCTATGAAATCCTTGGAGACAGCCCAGTTTGGAGCCCACTACTCGACAGTATCCTTCCTGGGCACTCAAGTTTTCACAGAAGCCATACAGAGAGTTGAAACGAAGGCAGCTTTAGATACTCTGAGATACATTATATTTACATTTTAATTTAAAAATTTTAGCAGTTTTCAACCACAAAAATTGTGGTGAGCTAGATTCTATAATAGAAAAATATGTTAGCTGAGGAAAATTTAAATGAAATAAAGGAAAGCATCTCTCCAAAGAAGGCCTTTCAATTCCCGGAGCAAACCCACGTAGCCATAAGTGTACTCAGACACAGACACAAACGTAAAATGAGCCCAAGGAGATAGCCAAATACTGCTTTCCAACACATCCACAATGCTGGGACCATGATTCTTTGGTCTTGATGAGCACATCTGTCCCCCCTAAACTCAGCTCCGGGCTCAGAGAGTTGCACAGACAGTCTATGTTTGTGCATCATATGTCAGGGCACACACAATGAAAACTAAACCCTGTAAGATATAGACACCTTGCTGTGTTATTCCCACTCTTCCACCTGCGTTTCTTCTGGCAGTAAATTTTTTAAGTGTCTAATACATCTCTAGTCAAGCAAAGTTCAGGCACTAAGATTCAATTACTAGATTAAAACAAAAATCCATATCTCAAGCATTAAATTCATGAAAACTGTAGTCTAGAATAAGGACAAAATGTCAAGGTCATGAACACAGAAGTTCACGTTCCAATTCTGAAATACTAAGAGAGAAGGCAGGAAGAGGGTGCTGATGACGTGGCTTTCAGAACCAGTCTAGCATAGTCCCCTCACAAACAGCCACCAAAGTCTTTCCCTTTGGAGGAATCCTAGAAATCATAAATCTCTCAGGACTACAGGTCCCATTATTTATATTTGCTGCCCTTTCACATAGTACCACATTATGTCTGCTATTAGTCTTCTCAACATATTATTATGAAAGGAAAGTATAATAAACACCCTTTTAATCATTGTTCAGATTCAAAACCTAACATTTTTCCCTATGTGCTCTATCATCTAAATTTTGTTGAACTATTTCCAAGTGAGTTTCAGATATATTGACATTTCAGTACTAAACTCGCCCCTGCAAGATGAACAAATCCTCATCAAATCAATAGGGGTCAAGCTAACTTCCTTTTTATGTCTATAAAAATCATTTGCTGTCTCTAGAACCCTGAAGCTACTTCTGATCTGGTTTCCTTTGCTGCAGCAAAACTTTGGTGTCCTGAATAAAATTCTGTAGTATGTAAACTCAACTCCAATTTGTCTTTCACAGGTAGTCCATTCCTTTTTATGGCTGAGAAATATTCTGTTGTATTGATACTGTATTAGTCAGCCAAAGGGGTGCTAATGTAAAATACCAAAAATGGGTTGGTCTTTATAAAGGGTATTTATTTGGGGTAGAAGTCCACAGATACCAGGCCATAAAGCATTAAGTTTCTTCTCTCACCACAGTCCATTGCCACGTGTTAGAGCAAGACAGCTGCCTGCGTTTGCCAGGGTTCAGACTTCTGGGGTTCCTCTCTTCCGGGGGCTGCGTTTCTCTCTGGGCTTAGCTCCTGTTTCCTCCACAAGGTCAGCTGTAGACGATCAGGCGAACGGCTTGCTTCTCTTCTCCTGGGGCCTTCTTTCCAACATCAAAACTGCTTCTCAAAAGACTGCTGCTTCTACTCTGTTCTTTGCTTTGCCTTTTATATTCGATTCCCCACCTACCAAGGGGTGGGGCTCAACTGGGCATGGCCCAGTCAACGCCCTAATCATAACTTAATCATGCCTAGACTAACAGATCAGTTTACAAGCATGATCAATTATATTTTTGGAATTCATAATTACATCAAATTCCCCAACTGTTACAGATACCAAGTAAAAATGGGGTTTGTTGCCTGATGCACTTCATCTATGACCTGAGGAAACCAGGTTTCAAAGAGAGAAAGAGTTCATTGCCAGTGCATAGCAAGGACATCAGAGTCCTAACAGCCTAAAATCTACCACCCTGAACTCCAGTAATTCTGAAAGCTTTATAGTATCCTGGTTTAGCAAGTTTATGCTAATGAGTAATTGGGGTGGGGCTGGCTCAGGTTTCTTCATTAAAAAACATTAAAGGGCTGTCTATGTTCATAAGACTTTAAAGTTGTAAAACAGGATAGGCAGATGGGCACAAACTGGGGTCAGCCATAAGGTTTTTACAATCACAAGAAAAAATTTACATAGTTTTACAATCATTGCCAGAGATCAGGGCATCTGGATCTTAGTTCAGCAAGTTTCAGTAATTTCAGATATTTGCTTTTACAATATACTAGAAAATAAAAAGGCATCTATATAATGATTCAGTATTCATAGTTATTTGTTATTTCTTAACTCTCAGTTACAGTATGAATATACTACAATTTGTTTTTCCATTCTCCTACAGCTGGACTCTTCTAGTTTGGGGCTCTTATGGATGAAATCATCTATGAAAATTCTTGTACAAATCTTTTCTTTTAATATATATTTTCACTTCTTTCAGAAAAGTACCTAGAAGAGGTATTACTGGGTCTTAGGGGAGACATATATTTAGTTTTATAAGAAACTGTCAGACCTTTTTCGGAATGAATATACTATTTTACACTTCAACCAACAATGTATGAGATCTCCAATTGGTGTGTGTTTTTGTTTCCTAGGCTGCTGAAAGCAGATACCATAAAATGGGTTGGCTTTTAAAAATGGGAATTTATTAGCTTACAGTTTTGAGGATGAGAAAAATGTCCAAAATCAAGGTAGCATCAAGGTAATGCTTTCTTTCCAAAGACTGGCTGCCGTCGGTCCTGAGGTCAATCCTTGAGCCATCTGCCACATGGCAAGCACATGGCAGTATCTGCCTGTCTCTCCCTTCTCTTCTGGGTTTTACTGCTTTCAGCTTCTTGCTTCTGTGGCTTTTTTTCTCTCTGTATTCACACCATTTAAAAGGACTCCAGTAAGAGGGTTATGACCTGCCCTGAATGAGATAGGACATACCTTAACTGAAGTAACCTCATCAAAAGATTTTTCTTACAGTGGGTCCACACCCCCAGGAATGGATTAACTTTAAGAATACACTCTTCTGGGGTACGAACAGTTTCAAACCACCACACTGTGTTTTTTTATTTCTTTTTTTTTTTTTTTTTTTTTTGTCTTTTTTCTGTGTTTTTTTATTTCTGCTCTCATTTTTAAAAAATTCCTTCCCTCTACTTACTTTGAGTTTACTTCACTCTTCTTTTTCCAGCTTATTAAAGTGGACCCTCAAAGTACTGATTTTACACCTTTCTTCTTTTTTCAATATAAGCATTAAATTAAGGCTATATACTTCTCTCTAAGCATTTCTTTAGCTTCTCTCTACAACTTTTGAAATGCTGTATTTTTGTTTTCTTTTAGTTTAGAATATTTTCTAATTCCTTTTGTGGTTTCTGATTTCCCCAAACATTATTTAGAAGTGTTTTGTTTAATTTCCAAAAAGTGGGGATTTTCCTAGATATCTTACTGCTATTGGTTTCTAATTTAATGCCATTAGGATCAGGGAACATATTCTGTATAATTTCAATCTTTTTATATTTATTGAGGCTTGTTTCATGCCTCCAATAAATGGTCTATTTGATTAACACACTAGGTACAATTGAAAATAATGTGTATTTTTCAGTGTTGGGATGTAATTAATGTTTTATAAATATCAATCAGGTCAAAGTGGCTGACAGTATTATTTAGATCCCTTTTATCTTTACTGATTTTTTGCCTTGTTTTTCTTTCAGTTGTTGAGAAAGGGGTTTGGAATCTACAACTCTGATTTTGGAATCACCCATTTCTCCTTACTTCTGTCAATTTTTACTTCATCTTCTTTGAAACTCCAAAATATGTTCTACTACTTTTTTTTTTTTTCCAAAATGGATGTAATCAAGTATTCTTGCCAAGGTGTTTAACCTGACTTTTATCAAGTCTTTAAGCCTACCTAATTTCCTACTTTGAAGAGGAACAATTTCAACAACATTATGAGGAAACAATCAGGCACTTCCAAAATGAGGCACATTCTGCAAGATTGCTGGTCTCTTTACTTCAAAATGTCACAAAAAGGGGGTGGTTGGAGGTTCCATTCCACCTCACTGGACTTAGGAGATATCAGCCAAATGCAATGCTCTCCTCTTTTGAACAGCTCATCCGTTTTGCATAAACAACCAAGACTTGAAAGCTATAATGTTATAAATGTTCTACTTTGAGCAGTAGAAGATTAAAGAAATGTAACTAGATTATATGTATTGAGTGCACAAAGAGGCCAAGGGTTGCTGAGGGCAAGAGGATAAACCCTATCCCAGAAAGAAATCCTTCAGCAGTTTGGCTTGCCTAGAATCCCTCAGGCCAGTTTTACAGCCTCAGAGTATATTGGAACTTTGTGTGATGGTGCTGGAGGTCAAGAAAAGGAATTCTCACCGGAACCATATCACACCATAATGTTGTCTCCATCAGAAGCCCCTGACTACCATAAAGGGCAGCAGAGTGGTTCACTAATGCTACTCCTGCCTCGGTTTTTGCTGTGTATGCTGTGTTGCACAGCCCCAATCCCCACTTCAGGAGTGAAGGATTGGTTCCCCAGCTTGCTGGGAAGAGCTCTTTTCAGGGATTGCCTCAGCTGGAAAAGAGCCTTGGGGCTTGCCCAAAGTCACAGCCCCTTCCTGGGGCAGCCCAAATCCAGTGACTGGTCAAACTGGGAATATAAAGGCCTTGACCCCTTGCCTGACTTGGGACAACACTGAAGGGCCATCCCAGCCTCAGCACTTCACACTGGGTTGGCTGAGGACAAAAAGTGATAGAGCCAAAGCCAATCTCTCCCCCATGTCTTCCTTGGTGACGTTCCTTCTACACATGTTGATTCCCAGAATACTCCATAATACCCTTCTTATATGAGGATCTCTGTCCAGAGTCTGCTTTCTGGAAACTCCCTTCTGCAGCAAGTTTACATAGCTAATTCCCTTTAGAGGGTTTATAATGCTTTCATAAATGTTTCTGTAGAAACCAAATTTCTTCAGATTTTACAGAAAGGGAAATTGATGCACAAAATTTACATGACCTAAGATTATCTGAGGTATACAGAGGCAGTGTGCTGAGGCATGCTCAAGAACCACCTAAGTGGTTCTTAAGGAAGTTGAATATAGACCTGCCACGTGACCTGGCAGTCCTACTACTAGGTATATATCCAGAAGAATTGAGAGCAGTGACATGGACAAACATCTGCACACTGATGTTCAAAGGGATATTATTCACAATTGCCAAAAGATGGAAACAACCCAGGTGTCCATCAACTGTTGAGAGGATAAACAAACTGTGGTATATGTACACCATGGACTATTATTCAGCTGTAAGAAGAAATGATGTTGTGAAGCATATGACAACATGGATGAACCTGGAGGACATTATGTTGTGTGAAGCAAGCCAGGCATAAAAGGACAAATATTGTATGGTTTTGCTATTATGAATTCAATATAATGAGCAAACTCATGGAGTTAATAACTAGAATATAAGTCACCAGAGAATAGAATGTGGTTAGAGAATGGAAAGCTGAGGTTTAATCTGTGCAGGATTGGTAAAATGTTGTTTGGAAATGTTTGGAAATGAATCGAAATGGTGGAAGCACATCACAGGATTTGTAATTAATAGCACTAACATACGGGTATGATAGTGGTTTGTTTTTTGTCTTTCTTTTCTTTTCTTTTGGAGTAATGAAAATGCTCTACTATTGATTAAAGTGATGAATGCACAACTCTGTGATTATAACATATGCCATTGATTGTACAATTTAGATAAACTGTATGGTTTATGAACAAAAAATAATAGGAGGGGTTGGGGGAAAAATACACCAAATGTAATATATGGACTATAGTTGGTAGTAATACTTTGACCATGCTTTCATAGTTTGTTACAAATGTTTCACAACATTCAGGTATTGATGGTGGGGTGATGTACAGGAGCCCTGTATGATGACATGCATGTTTGTTTTGTAAGTTCACACTTTTACTATATACTTATAGTATAGTTATTGTTTATGTATGTTCATGTATGAGTGATATATTTCAATAAATTAAATATTTATTGTGCTACCAAGTTTTCATCTATGTATAACATTTATTTTTGCTACAATAAAGTAAAATATACTATTCCAGCAATATGTGCCAGATGGATTGTTGAGTTTCATGGGTTTGTGGAGTGGGGTACAGAGCAACAAGTTGGGAATGTGTTAAAAAGCAGAGTATTCAAAGAATAGTGTGTTTTTACTGGAAATGTGTTGTACTTGCCTCACAAATGCATGCATAGAATGTGGACAGAACAGTAAATAACTCTCCTGAAACTCACACCATGCTGAAGGGGATTGAGGGGGTAACAACTGGAGATGGTTTTAAAGATGCTGCGAAACATGGTCTTACAGTAGAGGAAGAGTTACATTGATATTTTTGCTGTCCAAGATCATATTTGGAGGTTGGCCACCAAATTTCTAGTATTCAACAATCCACATTGAATACAAAAAGGTTGAGAGATCCTGAGCTGGGGATAACAGCTCAGGAAATCTGAGTGGCAGGTCAGCCCTGTTTGTGCCCAACTATGTTTAAATATATGAGTAGGTTGATTTTTCATATCCCAAATTGAGATGCCTGTATGGTTTAATAAAATTAAACATAGTATCATTTGAAGCATATCAAAAACAGTATTGGTTGTGGGGGAGGGACAAAGCCAGCATTTCGATGTCCCTGGATCTGCTCAGCATAAAGATGTAATTCCATAGAGTGAATGCAAACATGGAACTTCATTTGGACAGTGTCTGCTCTTTCTATTTTCTTTCCTCTTTAAGTTTGTTGGCATAGCCTTCACCAGGCACATTCTCTCCAAGAGAACTTTTCAGCTCAGCAGCACAAGGAAAACGTTGTGTTTGAAAGCAAAGTATTGATGAGCCCAAGGAGTCAAATGAGACAAGTCTCAAGAATCAGTTTCCAGTTCAGTCAGGCATCAATGAGGTCCAGTTTTCAAACCACGTGTGGCCAGGGCTCCAGAGTCAAATAGGACCTGCTGTATTTCATAATTTATGGGCAAATCTGAGACCATCTCACCCAGACCAAAGCAGAAAGTCTGCTCTCTACTATCAACACTGACTGCAGTAACCGTCCCAGACTCATCACCTAACCACCACACAACCCTTTATTTCACGCGAGCTAGTTAAAAGTCATAAAACTCACTTACAGGTCTTGCTTTTAAAAATATTTAAGGCAAATGGAGAAACTTAACTATTAAGCCCACAGTTGGGAGACAAACAGGAGAATTTTAAGCCTCTGTGACTTCATATCTGCAGTACCTCCTGGTTATTCTCCTCCTAACTGACCTGTAATTTTCATTAATGCGACTGGCAGCTCTGACTTTGCCTGGCGGGGGGGCGGGGGGGGTTGGGGAACGTAACCCAGAGCAGCCAAGAAGGACTTGAAATCCTCTGGTTTTTGTCACTTGCTATTAGAATCATAGGCTTTTCCAAATTTAGAATAGTGAATCATATTAAACAGTGACCTGATCGCAAAGTGTCATCAAGTTTGTCAGGAGGTGCAATCAACAACAAGTTGGCTAATAAAGGTCAAGGATGTTAACATTTCAGAGCCGCCTCCTGTTTCAACACTATAAAAGAAAATGACATCGTGAACTTGACTATATTATTTGCAGGACAGAATGCAGATGTGTCCACATGCATTTTTCAGCTTCCTTTTCTAATGCTCACAGTATAGTTTATGGATTCGTAGCATATGCATATGTTAACTTGTGGCTCTAAAGGATTAATTTCACTTTATCCAATATGTTGCTAAACCTCTTTGGGAATTCATGGTTTAGTGCAATGGGCTGACAGAGCACTAATTTAATTCCACTTCTTTCATACTTTTTCATACTGTCACAATTTAACTATTGTAGAATTGCTGTTTTTGGAATTTCAGAAAAGATTATTTGCCGAAAGAAGACTGGCAAATAAGGCATTCTTTAGCTCTCCTTGATTCCAGCTTAGTCCTCACCCTTCACATCCACCAGGTCATCAAAATCTAGAGATCCTAGCTTAATCCAGAAGCTGGCATCCCCACCTCCCCACTGCTGCTGCCCTAGTTCACATGTCTTCATCTTTCTCCAAGGTTCCCACAGTCACCTCCTTCCTAGTCTCCCTTCTGCCAGAGTCTCTCTGTACTGCAACCCGGGACTCTTTGTAATCTGATCATGCCATTCCCTTGCTAAAAACCTTTGCCTATCAGGCAGAATAGAAAGTTTTATGGACGTGCAAAGAGGTTCTGGCTTCATAAGGTTATTTGAATTAGTGAATGTTCATCGCAGTCTATAGTCTTGTCCACAAATTCATAAGCTCAGAAATTTTATCAGTAGCTCAGCAATGGATCCACATTGGCTAAGCCTACAAGACTTATATAAGAACGAAAATTGTCAGTATATATTAATTTACCTTCAGTTGAGATATATCTTCTAGACAAGCCCTAATCCTCTTTTTGGCCTGACCTGCATAGTTATCCCCCAGGGGCAGTTATATGAGTAGCCATTTTATAATAAGGTTCTTTATGGCCATGGAATTACATATAGCTCAAGGGGAGTTAGCTGTTTGGCCATTTGGGACCATAAGCAATTGATGTTTCTGGCTGTTCTGAGCAGGCCCATCCATCTCCGCCGGGGTACCTAGCAGGTACAGGAAGCACTAACTTGGGCTTCCATTTTCTACAGTCCAGCTGACGAAGCCTTTCCTGTTGGCACAAAACAGTGGGCTAGTTCCCTCTTTCTACATAGAATTTGTGCGACCTCCCTGAGGTCGCATCTCTCTTAAAATTCTGGCACTTCCTAAATGCCTCAGTAACAAACTTGTTGATGGGTCCAACTGTTTCTAGTTTCACTCTCTCAATAACTAAGCACATTCAATCTGTTTTCTCAGAAGAAAACTTTATTTCCAAGTTCTTTGGGGATATTTACTGTCATGCTTTAAAACCCAACTCTTAACTGCCTCATCTCCAGTCACTCCTACATGCACAGTTCTCTCTAGCCATGCAACTCTTTGCCTTTTCCTTCCATGCCAGATCAGTAGGTTCCTTAGGCTGCGAGGAACAAAAACTGTCTCTGGCTAACTTAAACAGAGAAGGGATGTACTGGAAGTATGTGGAGTAGCCTTCAGCATTGAAGCAAACCTGAGAACCCAGGTTTTGGAAGGGATAGAAACCAAGGCAGAGCTGAGAACTTCAGGAGCAGCCATGGCTGGTCCATCTTTTCAGGAAGACATCATGAGGATGAGTCAACTCCTACCATCTTCCATCTTGCCCACATGGCTACATTCAAGGCACCTGTATAGCAGACCCCCAAGGCAGGACAGAATGAGAGAGGGACAGTTTTCCAAAAGAAAATCAGCATCTCAGAATTAAACACCACAGTGAAGGTTATGGGCAGCCAATTGTTTGAGAACGGATAGGCTGTGGCACCTAAGTGTGAAGTTGGACCTAAAGATGGAGATAGCAAAAATGATCAAGTACATCAGTAATTTCATAGTCAAGTGCATGAGTAATTTGAAGGTCAAAAGAGAAGTGCAAAACACAAAGGAGAAGGAGAAATGAGAAGAGGTGAAATTTTAGAATATTTTAAGTGATTTATGAAATCTTACATGGTGGTAAGAAAGGTATACGAAGGAATGCTATGTAAACATTTTATAATAAAAAATTTTGAGCATTTATTGGATTTTAAAAATTAGTCTTATAGAAATTCTGGGAATTAATATTTGCAATTGTGTTTAAAGCCCCAGCTCTGACTAAAGGGTTTCACAACACAAAATTCTGGCTGTCTACTCATCTGGCTATTTGCTTGTGCTTCAGCAATACTATTCATTTTTTCCATTTCCTCAATTGCCAGCTCCCTCCCACCTCAGGACCTTTGCACATGCTGTTTCTTTTGCTGAAGTCATCTTCGCCTTCTCTAACTCTTCCCCCATCCACCCAAACTCCCACACAGACTCGACTGACACCAGTCTTCTTCATTTCTCTGCTCAAATGTCAGTCCCCCCCAAATTTTTTCTGACCCCATCTTACATGGATGTTCTTAGAGTACTTTGCACCTTTCCTTTTTAGCATGTCTCAGAGACTGATTCCTACATGTGTTGCATACAACTGTATAATAGTCTTATTAACATGTCTCCCCCACTGAACTATATGCTCTAAGAGGTTAGATTGTTTTCCTTATCACCCTACCCTTAGCACCAAGCACAGTCCCTTCACATCATGGATACTTAATGCATTTTTACTGAATGAACTAAATAAATGATTTTTTTAAAGTGGTATTATGGTTTGCTATCACAACCCATTTATAGACTTTAAAAGGGTTCAACAGTCCCAGGAGTTGGCAAAAGCCTTTTGTGGCAGTCTGATGTAATTATGAATTCCAAAAATATAACTGAATCATGCTTGTAAACTGATCTGTTAATCTGGGCATGATTAGGTTAGGATTAGGGCATTGAGCCCCACCCCTTGGTGGGTGGGGTATCGAATATAAAAGGCAAGACAAAGGACAGTTGAAGCAGTCTTTTGAGAAGCCCTTTTGATGTTGGAAAGAAGGCCCCAGGAGAAGAGAAGCAAGCCGTTCGCCTGATCGTCTACAGCTGACCTTGTGGAAGAAACAGGAGCTAAGCCCAGAGAGAAATGCAGCCCTGGGAAGAGAGGAACCCAGAAGCCTGAACCCTGGCAAACGCCGGCAGCTGTCTTGCTCTAACACATGGCAATGGACTGTGGTGAGAGAAGAAACCTAACGCTTTATGGCCTGGTATCTGTGGACTTCTACCCCAAATAAATACCCTTTGTAAAGACCAACCCATTTTTGGTATTTTACATTAGCACTCCTTTGGCTGACTAATACACCTTTCTTAACTCCCTAACGTTATTCCAACTTCCTACAAGGGGCATCATATAAAATGTCTTTCCAGAAGTTTCCTACAAAGTGCTTCATGGGACTATGCCCAGCCTGTATGTATATATGCTCTAGCATTCTCTTTCCTTTTCTTCCTAATCCCAAGGCTAGTAAAGTTAATAAAGACCATTTGGGGTACAACTAACCTCTGTCCAGTGGTGATCAGACATTGCTGGGATAGGCAGGCTAAGATTCTGTGACAGATTGAAGCTCTCAAGAAAATATCTTCAAACATGTGGAATGGAGAATGCTATTACCCTGGGAATCATCTAAATGCATACAGTTTTTCATGGAAAATGCATTTGTTTAGCATGCTTGAAATATTCTCCATCTTAAATAGCTATGAATCATTGCAATATTCATAAATCACTATACATTAGCAGACAAAGCAGGCATACTGCAGCCAAATTAATTCATTAACCCTTCTGAGAACTCTTACATTATAGGTTGAGACCCAGGAAAACTGAATTGATATATTCACAAATATACATCAAAAGACTTAACCAGGTGGCTTCCTAAATAAAATACCATCTGCTTTCTTTTCTTCATGATGATTTAGTTTGCTGAGGCAAAAGACACTATGAAAAAGAAACTAACAAGCAAATATGGACAAAGCATGTAGTTAGAAAAATCTTTTATTTCTTCTGGAGTCTTCCACTTTTTCCTCTACCACCACCCCTCCCCTGACTTTCAAGGCAAGCTTTTCCAGCTTGTCCATTTTCACCTGCTGTTTTTGTCCAAACTGCCCTCTCTGTTTGTAGATAATAGGAAGGCAAGATAATAAGTCTAGACAATCTATTTCTTATGCCATATGTGAAAGAACACACCCGAAGACTTATTTTAGACGTCATCTTCAGTAATAAAACACTGAATATGCACTATGACTGCCTCTTGAAAACAAAGATACACCTGACACAAATGAGGCAATGAACCAAATGCACATACTTTTTCAAGATGGGATGCCATAGAAAGAAAAGGTTATCTTTGCCCTTAAATGCCACTGGGAAGACCAATGGTCATTCTGGAAATGCTAAAAATCAAAAGCAATATATGAGAGCTCTTTACCGTATACACAGGTTGAGTTCTAAACTCAAGACTGCCTAGTTCAGCGGAACTAGACATGATCGCTTCTTGGAGAGGGCGGAGTAAAATGACCAGTTAAGTCTAAGGGGATTGTTAGACCAGGGGTCAGAGAGAGATGGAGGGAGGAAAGGAGAGCATTAGACAACATGTGAGATTGGAAATAAGTATAACAGACATCAAGCCTGGTACACACCTGTCTGCTAGGAGGAATAGAGAGGTGAGTAAAAAAATTCAGATGTGGAAGGTCTTGATTGCCAAGTGTTTAAATGAGATCTAATGAGCAGCACCACATGAGCCAGGGAATAATGGAAGTTGCTGTCAGGAAAGATCAGTGGAGTGAAATCAATAAAAGATCCTATTCTGTATCTTATTACTTTTTGATGAACAAAAAAAGCTTTAGAAGTAGCACTAGCTTAGGACCACAGTGAACCAATAAAAAATGTGGGTTTTACCAGCCTCTGTGGAGAAGTAGGATGTGGTCTGGTAAAATAAATATTTACCAGTAAATTATTTGTGCTTCTTTTCAAGGATAACTACATATTTTATGCATGCTTGCAAGGGTATCAGACTATCCTCATTTGATACATGGTGGTGATGAACTGTATCTAATGATTTACCCAGATGATTTCTAAATCATTTGTCAAGTGTACAGCCATTAAAGAAACATCTCATCTTGGAGAGGTTGCATGGCAGCATGGGTTTGAGACTTCCTTCAAGAGCCTTCAGAACAATGAGCCATGATGGTCTAATGCAAACCAGAAATTCACAAGTGCAGGCTCTTCAGTTTACACACTCCCAGCTGGAAAGCTGGCATTTCAAGTCAGGGTGGATAGTTCCAGTTGGAAAGCCTCATGAACAGCAAAAGAGGAGGGAAGGGGGCAGAAAAATGACATTGCAAAGACAACTAAAGGAATTGGACAAGACAGCGTGAATAAAAAACAATTGATATTGACGTTCCCCTTGCCCAGATGTGAAAATCAGATTTCTTTCATTAAATGTTGGACTAGAAAGATGAGCAATCAGCAAAGCACAAATAGTGCTAAAACTTGAATCTAGTTGTCTGGGGTTCTCTCCTAGATAGTTTGAAATATCTGAAGAGACAGCCATTATTTTTTTCCATAGAATTGCCAACCTATTCAGACTGCATACTTTTTCAGGAAAAAAATCAAATGTTATTTCCCAAAAGGATGGCAGATACTGTTTCAATCTTTAGTATGTTGGTAAAAGCTGTACTCGGGGACTTTGAGTGTGATTCCATGTAGATAATATGCATATTTCACTACAACAGCTGACACTGAACGCTCACTACACGGGAGTCACATGCTCTCCGTGTATTTTCTAATTCCCAACTAGCCAATCAGGGTGGTATAATTGTTGTCTCCATTTTACCAAATAAGACACTGAAGCAACCACCAGGAAAGGACAGAGCTGGGATTTGAACTCACACGATCTAACTATCGTTAATCACTGTACTGTGTGTTTGAGACAATGTGTCTCTCAAACTCAAAATACTAATAAAAGTATTATTTTCTAAGTTCAGGAGTAGGAAATTACCTATAGCAAATTGCAAGTAGAATGCCAAAAAATTTTTGACTAGACATGCATTATGAGTTCAGTGTAACTGCTATGCAGAGTTGAAATAAGTAGAGTGTCAAAAAGACTTGATATGACCACCTCCTGAATCAAATAATTGCCCACGTAGCCCAACAGTTATTTTTAAATTACCTGATGATGCTTTAGGGCTGGCCTCGGGCAGACTACCTAAGGAATGTGAGGGTGTCTTGGAAGCAGCAATAGCTGGCTTGCCTTCCCTCCATTTTTATCCCCACCTCCTCCTTAGCCTAAGAACCAAAGGATTTACGTAACAGAAGGGAAGGCCAAGGTTCACGCACTCTGGTTTTAATGACTAAATCTTTACCTGTGGCAAAAGCTGGGGAGAACAATTAGATATTGTTAGAATCCTGATTCTGTTTCTTTTGCCAATTATGTAAAGGAACTCTCCCTTTTAAATACAAGAAATACGTATGAATTTTCACTTGTTAGTATGTTCCTTGTTACAGTAGGTCCCCAAATTCAGGTAATGCTTTTAAGTATTAGCTTATATAATAAAGTTACTAATTTTTCCTAATTTCCTAAATTATTTTCCCAACAAAACAATATATAGTGCTGTTGTGAAAATATTTGAGTTTGCTAACTGCTCCTCTGCTTTTTAAAATGAGTTTCTGCATCAATGCAAATATTAACTTGAATGTATCAGCTTATAGTTCACAATTTTAGTACAGACACTCTGGCCAACTAACAGAAATCTCTGCTGCTGACAAAAACTTGGTCCTGTCAGAGAGAATCAGGCTGTGGTTGTTTGAAGACGTATGTAGCCCAGAGAAACATGTTCTTAAATCTAATCTATTGCTGGGGGTGTGGACCCATTGTAAGTAGGACCTTTTGATGAGGGTCTTTCTCAATCAAGATGGGCTATTAACTGGAGTCCTTTATACGCGGAATGAAATTCAGACAGAGAAGAAGCCACGGAAGCAAGAAGCTGAAAGAAGAGAAGGGAGAGGCCAGCAGATGCCGCCATGTGCCTTGCCATGTGACAGAGGACCAAGGATATCTGGAAGCTAGTTTTGAGGAAGAAAGTACAGCCCTGATGATGCCTTCATGGAAACATTTTATCAGACTCAAACTGTAGGCTAATAAATTCCCACTGTTTAAATCAACCCATTTCATGGTATCTGCTTTAAGTAGCCTGGGAAACTAAAACATAGGCCTAGAATGGAGAAGAAAGTTCTTTAGGAAATAAATTCTTATTATTCTCCATGTGGGGAAAGAAGCCCATTTATATGTTTAGAACTCAGCGAAAAAGCAGATGAATGTAAAATTTGTCAATCTCTCAAGAAGCCAAAAATCATCATTTTAAACATACAAAACTGCACAAATCATTTTAAGCTTCTTGGCATTATACTGCCCAACAAGGTCCAATTGATCTGGGTTCAAAGAATTAACACCCATATCCTTAGACAGCACTACTAATCATAACTAGGATCATACCCAGATTTCTTTAGACAGCACTACTGATCATACCTAGATTTCCTTAGACAGTACTGCTAATCATAC
>JAKSZT010054030.1:50126362-50157160 GCA_026826555.1 Tolypeutes matacus
ATCATACCTAGATTTCCTTAGAAAGTACTACTGATCATACCTAGATTCCTTAGACAGCACTACTAATCATACCTAGATTGCTTAGACAGCACTACTGAACACACCTAGATTTCCTTAGACGGCACTGCAAATCATACCTAGATTTCCTTAGACAGTACTACTGAACATACCTAGATTTCCTGAGATAGTACTGCTAATCATACCTAGATTTCCTTACAGTACTGCAAATCAAACCTAGATTTCCTTAGACAGTACTACTAATCATACCTAGATTTCCTGAGAAAGTACTGCTAATCATACCTAGATTTCCTTAGACAGTACTATTAATCATACCTAGATTTCCTTAGACAGCACTACTGATTATACCTAGATTGCTTAGACAGCACTATTGAACACACCTAGATTTCCTTAGACGGCACTGCAAATCATACCTAGATTTCCTTAGACAGTACTACTGATCATACCTAGATTCCTTAGACAGCACTACTAATCATACCTAGATTGCTTAGACAGCACTACTGAACACACTTAGATTTCCTTAGACGGCACTGCAAATTATACCTAGATTTCCTTAGACAGTACTACTGAACATACCTAGATTTCCTGAGATAGTACTGCTAATCATACCTAGATTTCCTTACAGTACTGCAAATCAAACCTAGATTTCCTTAGACAGCACTACTGATCATACCTAGATTTCCTTGGACAGTACTGCTAATCATACCTACATTCCAGACAGTACTACTAATCATACCTAGATTCCTTAGACAGTACTACTAATCATACCTAGATTTCCTTAGACAGCACTACTAAACATACCTAGATCTCCTTTTTCTAAATGAACTTTATTGAAAATCATTATGGTACCCTACTTTAAGCACACCTAATACATAATTAGAAATTTACAAGAATAATTTACTTTAGGAATAATAGTTTGCAGTATAAGATAAGCAGTACTCCTAACTTAAATAGGTAAAATTCCACATAGTTTCTAATCTAGGAGTTCAAGACCACATGCTCGCCTGATCTGACAACATATCCCTCCTACTCTTAGAAAATTAAATTCTAAAATATAAAAAAATCTGTTTTTAATATATGGCTGATCTCAAAAGAGAATGACAGAAATGAAGTTACTCAGAATTACTTGGTAAGCATGCAAGCTGAGGCTTCAGTGGCCAAGGGATATCCTTTCTGGGGTTGGAGTTGCACTGCCCATCCAGAAACCAGAAAAGTGAAAATATTTTTTCAATCTCGTGATAGGGCAGAGGCAATACTGAGTCTCCTGCAAAACAGGGACTTCAGAAAAGCAGGCTTTCACCAGGCTGGGGCAGCAGCAGGGTAGCTTATCATTCACAAGATCTCCGGGAAAGGGAGAAAGTTCATGCAAGAAGGAGAAACCCAAATCTATGACTTAAGTGCCTGTGGGGGTTAAATTTACACAGGCAAGCTGTAAAGGAACAGCAAACTGAGAGAATAGGTCCTGGACCATCGAAACCCTGGGGCTTCCAGTAGAAACAAATGCAAAACACTGCTAGAGAAATGTTCACAAGGAAGGGCACAGGAAACTCCAGTAAAAATATTCCATGAAGATGAGCTCACAGTGAAAGACACAAATGACACTTGAAAATCATCTGCAACGCAGAAAAGCTGACATAACAAACAGTGCCAATTAGCTCCCCTAGAGCTAAATGAGCAAATAATCTGAATGAATGATAAAATAATGGCAATTAAAATGATCACAAAATGCAATAAAATTAGAATCCAACAACTAAAAAAGAAATCAAAATATGCTCTTGGAAATTTAGAGAACATTCCTCTAAATCATTTGCAGTCAATGAAGAAATCATAATGGAAATTTTTTATACTTAGAACTGAATAAGAATGAAAACATAACATAAATCTGTGAAAAGTAGCTAATGAATACCATTAAATGCATATGTTAGGAAAGAAAAAGACAAAAATGTAGTAAGTCCAGCCATTCAAAAAGTGAGAGTAATAGGATAAGCCTAAAGGAAATATAAGATATAAAAGCAAAATTTAATAGAAAGAGAAAACAAAAACAAAGAAATATTAGAATTGATTGGTAAAACAAAAAACTGACTCTTTGAAAATAATTCACAAAGAAAATACAAATCTTGATCAAGAAAAAAAGAAGGAACATAAAAACAATATTAGGAAAAAAGAAGAGATATAACTGTAGAAAAAATAAAGATTTTTTAAAAATTATGAGAGTTTTATATAAAACATTATGCTAGTAAATATAAAAATTAAGTGAAAATTCTCAAAAAATATGAATTACCAAAATTTATTAATGAAGAAATGGAAGGCCAGCATAGTCCTATACAAATTTTAAACTTGATCCACAGTTAAAGATCTAGTGCACAAACACACATACACAAACACAAACATGCCCAGAAACTCTATAAGCAACTTTCACCAAACCTTCACAACGCAGCTAATTCCTATTTCATACAAATGGTTCAGATTTTAGGAAAAGAGGGCAAAATCCATTACTCATTTTATGAGACCAGTATAACCTTGATACTAAAACTAGAGAAGTACTGTATAGAAACCACATACTTGGGAGAAGCTACTTTTCACACATATAACTGAAATAGGTACAATATCCAGAATATATAAAAAATTAAGTAAATAAAATTCCTATAATTCAGTAGGAGAAAGACCAAGCACATGCAATTAAATGAGCAAAGGATGTGAACATGCAACTCACAGAAGAGAAAACTAAACACATAAAATTGTTCAGCCTCACTAGCAATCAAGGAAATGCAAGTGTGAGATACCACTCAGAAAAAGAAAATGTCTAAATACTACTTGTTGAAGAAGACATGGAGAAACTGGAGCTCTCCTATAAGGCTGGTAAAAAAAACACTTTGGCAAGTAATTTGGCAATATTTAGCAAAGCTGAAGAGGCCCATCCGCATATCTCTATGATCCAGAATTTTACTTCTAGATGTAAAATCCAGAGAACTCCCTGTATTAGCCAAAAGGGGTACTGATGCAAAATACCAGCAATCTGATGGCTTTTATAAAGGGTATTTATTTGGCATAGAAGCTTACAGTTACCAGGTCATAAAGCATAAGTTACCTCCCTCACCAAAGTCTATTGCCACATTTTGGAGCAAGATGACTGCTGATGTCTGCCAGGGTTCAGGCTTCCTGGATTCTTCTCTTCCTGGGGCTCATTTTCTCTCTGGGCTCAGTGCCTCTGGTTTCTCCACAAGGTCAGCTGTAGACTACGAGGCTCTCTAGGCTTTGCCTCTCTCCACAAGGCCAGCTGTAGACTATCAGGTGAATGGCTCTGTCACTCTCCCTAGGGCTTCTGCCATGTCTAAGGAACTGTCTCTATTCCTCTGTGTTCTTCTCCTGTGTGTTCACTTTCCAGGTTCCAGCTCAAAACTTCCTTGTGTCCTCCTCCGTGTCTTTACTTCCCCAGGCTCCACATCAAAACTCCAACATCAAAACTCCAACATCAAAACTCCAACGAATTCCTCTGCTATGATGTGTAGTTTTATCTGTGAGTCCCCACCCACCAACAGGGCAGGGACTCAACGTCCTGCTGATATGGCCCAATCAAAGCCGTAATCATAATTTAATCATGTCCAGGAACAGACCAGTTTACAAACATAATCCAATATCTACTTTTGGAATTCATAAACCATATCAAACTGCTATACTCCCCCATACATGTCCAAGAAGAGACATACAAGGATGTTCCTTGCAACATTGTTTGAATTGAAAAATTTGGAAACAGGCTCAAAGTCCATCTCTGAGGAAACTAATAATTAAATATAATGGAATTCTATATGATAGCTTGAATAAATACACTATTTGTTAATGTACCAACAAGGCTAGATCCCAAAGTCAATGTTGGGTGAAAAGCAATTATAGAAAGATTTAGAAAACTATTGTATTTATGTAAATTTATAAAACTCACAAAACAATATGATTTATTGATTAGGGATACATACATATACAATATAAGTATAAAAATATGGATGGGAAAGATACACATCAATTTCAGGATAGCAATTAGCACTAAAGGAAGGAGAAAAGAAGGGATAAGGAGAAACAAACTGTATTACTAATATTATATTTCTAAAAATGTAGTTGAGAAAAATAAGACAAATGTTACTACTTTTTAAAACTTATGGTTGTATACATGGGTATCAGTTACACTATTTTTTGTATTTTCCAAATATTTCATAATTCTAAAAGTCAGAAAAACAAAAGAAACCAATCACATATATATTCATGATTTCATTTTAATAGAACCTCACAAATAAGATCTTACAGTGTTCGTAATTCCATAAGACAGGTTTCTCAAGGTTAAATCTCTTTTCACTCATCACAGAGGCAGTAAGGGGTAGAGCTGGGATTCCAGCTGAAGTCATCTAAATCAATGTGCCCCTCCAAAAAGTCTTTATCTTGCCAAATGATTATCCACAGGGTTTTGTAAAGAGTTCCATTATTGAGTTTAATTTTAATCCACCCCCCACCATGGCTCCCTTGTCTGTTTGCTTCATTGTTTTTGCTCGCTGTTTGTACTCATTGTCTGCTAGATGTTGTTTTTTGTTTTTTTGTTTTTCCCTCATTGCCTGCTCATTATCTGTTGTTGTTGTTTTTTCTTTAGGAGGCACCAGGAACCAAACCCGGGACCTCCCATGTGGGAGGCAAGCACTCAACTGCTTGAGCCACATCTGCTCCCCCATTACTGCATTTAATATTTATTTTGATTTACCAAAATTTGTCTGCAATCAAATTTTCAGGATAGCACTGATTTTTTCATAAATTGGTGCCTACCTTCCTTCATGGAAGCTAACACTACAGAGCTGGCAAAAATGTGTCTGTAATAATTTCACCATCTGGTCCCAGTTGACACTAACATTGGAGGGTCTGAGATCCTAAACAACTGGGGTAAAAGCACCCTTTCCCCTTGACCGATATCCTCCCAAAGTCAAAGGCTCGCGGGAAGACGAAAGCCACCAACAAACTCCTATCTTCATGGCCTCCAGCCATTTTGAGATGGTTGAAGAAAATCTGTGACTTGGCATCCATACTGATTTACAAGCTCATTTTAAAAATATATGTTACAATAGTCAAGCAGCTGTTATTTCTCTTTCCTTTGCCAACTGATTATGTGTACCAAGTTTTGTCATTTTTTTCATTATTCATCACTCTTGGGTTATCAGTCTCCTGAACAAACAATAATATGCCTTACCAGGAGACAAACTGTTTGAAGATAGAGTTGGAAAATGAAGTTATTCAGAGCAGCTGAGAAATTATTTTGTACATCAGATGGTTTTAATTAAAGGAATGGTATCAAATCTGCTCCTACTTATAGAGGCCAGACACCTCCCAGGGTCTGAGATTAAAGTCTTTGTTAGTCTTTTCCATCAAAACTGAACCTGGGTCTACTGAAGTTTTCTATTTTTCTGTTAGGTGCCAGGGACTCTTTGGTATATAATCATGGAGGGGAGTGGGAAAAAGGTTTGTGCCAGTGGCTTTCCTCCAGAAAAAGAGAGAGTGAAAGTGAGATAAGGAAAAAGAGAGGTGAGGGGAATGGGAGAGGAGGGTAGAAAACTGTGATTTTTGTTTGTTTCTTTCTGATTTGTGTTTGTTATACTTATGCAAAATCCCTCATATCTAAAATTACCTTAGCATGGAAGACATATATAATGATCATATAGCTCCTCCAGCAACAGCCATCTCTTTGTCTAACACAGGGGAGATGTGGTAATGGACACAGGGGAAAGAGATAGGAGTTCATTTCTCCATTCCTACCCTCTTGTACTGGTGGGCGAAGTTCTGAGCATGCTGCAGTTCATGACCCATGCCCTCTCAATTTTCTAGGAGGCTGTTTAGGATCCTGCGTCACTTTTATAAAGATTATTGGCCTCCCATGTTCACAACTTTGGTCTGACTGAGAACCTCGCCTTCATCTATTACAGAGTCCCAAGTGAAAGCGTGACAAGTGTTCTACTTCCCCTCTCAAACTCTCACATTGTGGGCTCTTTCTAGGTTCCATTAAAATAACATTTGAAAAACATATTTCAACAGAAAACGACTCTTAGTCAACCATTTTACTGCCACCCCATGCTGCATTTGACCCAGAGATCTTGTGATAGGAAGAGGTTCCTTTTAAAATTCAAGTCGGAATACACACTGGCCTGCCAATTGAAAATACATGTCTATTATCCCACAGACAAGGAAATGAGCTCATAGGGATATGTTTAAATCCAAAAGCAAGCCTCAAAACTCATTTTCTTAAGTCTAGCTACCTAGTATTCTAATGGTAAAACTGGTTTATTAAAAGTTTGTTTCTTCCCCGTTTCTAGTCCTTTCTAGCTCCATTAGGCAGGTAGAAAATTTTAAAAAAACTTAATTTCTAAAAACAGTTTCCAGAAACTCCCAGCACTGTTTCCTAATGTCTAAATGGAAAAAGTAGAAACATCTGTCCCATAGGCCCCTGAAAAGTGCACCTAGGTAAACCAATCCTGACCTCTGGGGCAGATACTTAATAAGCAGGGGCATGACACCACAGGGGTTTGGAAGGGAGAGGGGACAGTCTTATTTTTTTCTTGTTTCCCTGGTAATGATGATATTGCTCAACACATATTAGGGTGTCAATAAATGAGCATAGAATAAACAAACAAATCTCCTTCCTCTGACTCATTTATTAACTCAGGTACATAGTCAACTGAGATTCATACATTTATTCATTCGTTCAACAAGTACTGATTGAACACTAACATGAGCACTGGGGATGCAGCGGTTATAATCACAATCCTGTCCTCGGGGAGCTTAGTTCTAATGGAAGGAGTCAGACAATCAAAAAATAAATAAGCAATATGTACAAGATGTTAGGTGGTGATAAGTCCTATGGAGTGAAAAAACAGTCAAGGAAGGGAGATAGTTTTGTTGACTGAGGTTCTCCAATCGTAAACACAGTAGTTTGGAAAGGCCTTCCTGAGAAGTTATGATATCTGAGGGAAGAGGATTTCAAGCAAGGGGATAGAAAATGCAAAGTCCTGGGACAGAAACCTACCAGACAGGGCCAGGAGGCCATATGGCTAGAGCAGATTTAGTGAAGGAGAAAATGATATAAAATGATATCAGAGAAGAATGAAGTTTCCATGGCTCATCACCCAGCTCTTACTCTGATAGAAATGGAAGCCATTTGAGGGTATTAGAAGGGCATCAGCATCACCCTGAGTGTTGTATTGAGAACAGACTGGCATGGGAACAAAGACAAAAGCAGGAAAACTAGTAAGGATGCAATTGCAATGAAATAGGTGAGAGTGGACAGTAGCTTGGACTAGAGCAGTAGCACGGGGGATTTGCGATGTGGTTGTCATCAGGATATGTCTTGTAAGTAGAATCATCAGAACTTACAGATTGGGTACGGTGTTTGAGAGTCCTCAAGAATGACTCCAAGTTGTTTGACCTGAGCAAGGGGGAGATGGAGGGGATTCTGTCTGAGATGGGAAAGGCTGTAGGTTGAGCAAGCTTTTGAGGAAAGATCAGGATCACATCAAGTTTGAGATGCCTACTAGACATTCAGGTGATGAGGTTGAGTAATCCATTAGAGTCCTGACTTCAAAGGAGAAATCCAGTTTAGAGATAAAAATTGGAGCTCCATTAGCATACAGATGCTCTTTAAAGCCAAGAGACTAGATGATAATGCTAAGGAGTAAGTGTATAAGTGTAGGAAGAGAAGAGAAGAGGATAGAAGAGAAGAGAAGCCAGACAGAGTCCTGGGGTCTACAACATTAAAGAGGTCAGGAAGAATAGGAGGAACCAGCAAAGAAAAACAAGAAGAAGCTGCCAAAGAGGAGAAGGAAAACCAGTAGTGTGTGTGTTCTGGTGTTCTGGAAGCCAATGGAAGAAGTATTCTAAGAAAGAGGAAGAGATGGTGTCAAATGCTGTTGCTAAGTCAAGTAAGATGAAGACTGTCTTTTCAGTAGTATGTAACCTCCATAAGGAGTGGAGTTTTGTCTTATTTACGGCTATATCCCAAGTGCCTAGAACAGTGCTTGGCACATAGTAAGCACTCAGTAAATGTTTGCTGAATGAAAAAATAAAGAGTGAACCAGGATATGAATCTCAGTGCACAAGTCCAACTTTGAAGAAATAGCAGAGTGCTTGTTTCTATAAACAATTTCATTTATGTTTAAGCCTCATCCCAAAGACATGATGGGAAACTTAATGTCTGCCAACTAAAACTTTTATATTCAGCAAAACTTTCTTTCAAAAATGAGGGAGAAACAAACTAGACAACCTAGATGAAATGGACAAATACCTAGAAATGCACAAACAACTTACACTGATGCTACAAGAACTACAAGAACTTTAAAAACCAATCACTTTTAAAGAGATTGAATCTGCCATGAAAAATCTCCCAAGAAAGAAAAGTTCAAGACCAGATGGCTTCACAGGTGAATTCTACCAAGCATTTTGAAAAGAATTAACAACAATCCTGTTTAAACTCTTCCAAAAAATTGAAGAGGAGGGAAATTACCCAATACATTTTATGAATCTAACATCACCCTAATACCAAAGCCAGATAAAGACACTACAAGAAAAGAAAATTACAGACCAATCTATCTAATGAACATAGACACAAAAATTATCAACAAAATACTTGCAAATCGAATCCAACAGCATATCAAAAGACATATACATCACGACCAAGTGGGATTTTTTCCTGGTATGAAAGCTGTTTCAATATAAGAAAATAAATCAACATAATACACTACATTAACATATTGAAGGAAAAAACCACATGAACATCTCAATCGATGGAGAAAAGGCATTCCGCAAAATCCAGCATCTTTTCTTGATAAAAAACCTTTCATAAGATAGGAATAAAAGGAAAATTCCTCAATATGATGAAAGGCATATGTGAAAAATCCACAGC
The DNA here is from genome assembly GCA_026826555.1 of Tolypeutes matacus. Lineage (NCBI taxonomy): Eukaryota > Metazoa > Chordata > Mammalia > Cingulata > Chlamyphoridae > Tolypeutes > Tolypeutes matacus. The sequence continues at coordinate 50,135,301 of JAKSZT010054030.1, forward strand.
CAACATCGTACTCAATGGGGAAAGGTTGAAAGCTTTCCCTCTAAGATCAGGAACAAGACAAGGATGCCCACTGTCATCATTGTTATTCAACATTGTATTAGAATTCTAGCTAGAGCAATTAGACAAGAAAAAAAAAATTAAAGGCATCCAAATAGGAAGAGAGGAAGTAACACTCTCACTATTTGCAATTGACATGATCCTATATTTAGAAAATTTTGAAATGTCTACAACAAAGCTACTTGAGTTAATAAATATATTCAGCAAAGTGGCAGGATTCAAGATCAACATGTGAAAATCAGTAATGTTTTTGTACACTAGTATTGAACAATCTGAGGAGGAAATCAGTGGGAAGGGGAAGGAATCCATTTACAATAGCAAAAGAAAGACTCAAATACCTAGGAATCAATTTAACCAAAGAAGTACAGGACCTATATGCAGAAAACCACAAAACAATGCCAAAAGAATTCGATGAAGACCTAAACAAATGGAAAGACATTCCATGTTCATGGATTAGAAGACTAAATATCATGAAGATGTCAATCCTACCCAAACTGATTTATAGATTTGGTGAAATACCAATCAAAATTCCAACAACCTACTTTACAGAAATAGAAATGGCAATTACCAAATTTATTTGGAAAGGAAAGTGCACCTGAATAGCCAAAAGCATTCTATAAAAGAAGAGTGACGTGGGAGGAATTTCCAAGATAGAACATCTGAACTGGAAAAGACAGGAGAACAGAAAGAGAAGAGAATGAAAAAAAAAAATGGAAAAGAGTCTCAGGGAATTGAATGACAATGCAAAACGCACAAACATTCACATTATCAGTGTCCCAGAAGGAGAAGACAATGAAAAAAGGGGCAGAAAGAATATTTGAGGAAATAATGACTGAAAACTTCCCAACCCTTATGAAGGATATAAATATCAATATCGAAGAAGGACAACTTATCCCAAACAGAATAAATCCAAACAGACCTACCCCAAGATACCTACTATTCAGAATGACAAATATCATACCTAAAGAGAGGATCCTGAAAGCAGCAAGAGAAATGCAAAGCATCAATTACAAGGGGAACTCAATAAGATTACGTGCCGACCTCTTATCAGAAACCATGAAGGAGAGAAAAAAAGTGGTATGATGTATTTAAGATACTGAAAGAGAAAAACTGCCAGCCAAGAATTCTGTATCCAGCAAAGCTATCCTTCAAAAATGAAGGGGAGTTCAAAGTCTTCATAGACAAACAAAAACTGATAGACTGTGTTACCAAATGACGAGAATTACAAGAGATACTAAAGGGGGTGCTGCAACCTAAAAGGAAAAAGCAAGGATGAGAGACTTGGAGAAAAGTGTAGAAATGAAGATTATTAGGAAGGGTATATTAAATGGTAAAAAGATAAACAATAGTATGATATGACAACAGAAAGCCAAAGGTCAAAATGGATGAAGTAAGTAATGTCTTTACAGTAATAACATTGAATGTTAATGGCTTGAATTCCCCAATCAAAAGACATAGACTGATAGAATGGATTAAAAAATATGAGCAATCTATATGCTGTCTACAAAAGACTCACCTCAGACATAAGGATACACCCAGGTTAAAAGTGAAAGGTTGGAAAAAGATATTCCACACAAATAGTAACAAAAAAAAAAAAGAGTTGGGTTAGCAATATTAATATAGGACAAAATAGATTTTAAATGAAAAATATTTATAAGGGATGAAGAAGGTCATTGTATATTAATAAAAGGGGCAATTCAGCAAGAAGAAATAACTATACTAAATACTTATGCACCAAACCTCAGTGCCCCAAGATACATGAGGCACACACTGGCAAAGCTGAAAGGAGAAATAGATGTCTCTACAATAATAGTTGAAGACTTCAATACACCACTCTCAGTATTGGATAGAACATCTGGATAGAGGATAAATACAGAAACAGATAGCTTGAATAATATGATAAATGAACTAGACCTAACAGACATCTATAGAGCATTGCACCCCAAAACAACAGGATATACATTCTTTTCAAGTGCTCATGGATCCTTCTCCAAGACAGACCATATAATTGGGTCATAAGACAAGTCTCAATAAATTTAAAAAGATGGAAATTATACAAAATACTTTCTCTGATCATAATAATGGACAAAAAGTGAAAATTCATAAATATATGGTGATTAAACAACACGCTCTTAAATAATCAGTGGGTCAAAGAAGAAATTGCAAGAGAATTCAGCAAGTAACTTGAGATGAATGAAAATGAGAACACAGCATATAAAAACCTAAGGATACTGCAAAGGCAGTGCTGATAGGGAAATTTATAGCCCTCAATGCTTACATTAAAAAAGAAGTAAGAACTAAAATTGAAGACCTAACTGCACACCTGGAGGAACAAGAAAAAAGAACAGCAAACTAATCTCAAACCAAGCCAAAGGAAAGAAATAGTAAAGATCAGAGCAGAAATAAATGAAATTGAGAACAAAAAAACAATAGAGAATCAACAAAACCAAAAGTTGGTTCTTTGAAAAGATCAACAAAATCGACAAACTCTAGCTAGACTAACAAATAAAAAAAGAGAAAATATGCAAATAAAATCAGAAATGAGAGGGGGGACATTTACCACTGACCCCACAAAAACAAGAGAGATTATAAGAGGATAGTATGAACAACTGTACGACAAAAAGATAGACAATGTGGAAGAGATGGACAAATTCTTAGAAATACACAAACCACCTACACTGACCCTAGAAGAAATAGAAGACCTCAACCAACCAACCACAAGTGAAGAGATTGAAACAACCATCAAAAACCTCCCAAAGATGAAAAGCCCAGGACCAGATGGCTTCACAGGTGAATTATACAAATCATTCAAAGACAACCTAATACCGATCCTGCTCAAGCTCTTCCAAAAAATTGAACAGGAAAGAATGCTACTAAACTCATTCTATGAAGCCAACATCACCCTAATACCAAAACCAGATAAAGATACTACAAAGAAAATTACAGACCAATATCTCTATTGAATATAGATGCAAAAATCCTCAACAAAATACTTGCAAACCAAACCCAAAAATGCATTAAAAGAATTATACAACACAATCAACTGTGTTTTATCCCAGATATGCAAGGGTGGTTCAATACAAGAAAATCAATTAGTGTAATAAACCACACTGATAAATTGAAGAAGAAAAATCATATGATCCTCTCTGTTGATGCAGAAAAGGCATTTGACAAAATACAGCACACTTTCTTGATAAAAACACTCCAAAAGATAGGAATAGAAGGAAGCATCCGCAATATGGTAAAATGCATATATGAAAAACCTACAGCTAGCATTGTGCTCAATAGTGAAAGACTGAAAGCTTTCCCACTGAGATCAGGAACAAGACAAGGATGCCCACTGTCACCACCATTATTCACTATTGTGCTAGAGGTTCTAGCTAGAGCAATTAGGCTATACAAAGAAATAAAAGGCAGCCAAATACGAAAAGAAGAAATAAAACTTTCACTATTCACTGATGACATGATTCTACATCTAGAAAATCCTGAAAAATCCACAACAAAGCTTCTAGAATTAATACGCAATTTCAGCAAAGTGGCAGTATACAAGATTAGTAGTGTTTCTATACACTATTGATGTGCAATCTGAGGAGGAAATTTTTTAAAATTCCATTTATAATAGTGACTGAAACAATAAAATATTGAGGAATAAATTTAACCAAGGACATAAAGGACCTGTATTCAGAAAACTACAAAATGTTGCTAAAAGAAACTGAAGAAGACTTAAATAAATGGAAGGACATTCTTTGTTCATGGATTGGAAGACCAAATATCATTAAGATGTCAATTCTACCCAAACTGATTTACTGATTCAATGCAATCCCAATAAAAATCCAACAGCTTTTTTTGTAGAAATCAAAAGCCAATAATCAAATTTCTTTGGAAGGGTAAGGGACCCCAAATAGCCAAAAATGTCTTTAAGAAGAAGAACAAAGTTGGAAGACTCTCACTTCCTGAATTTAAAGCATATTACTTAGCTACAGTGGTAAAAAAATAAATAAAAAAAAAAAAGGACAAAAAAAATAGCATGGTACTGGCATAAGGACAGACAGATTGACCAATGGAACTGAATCAAGAACTCAGAAATTGACCCTCACATCTACAGTCAAGTGATTTTTGACAAGGCTGTTAAGCCCTCCTAATTGGACCAGAACAGTTTATTCAACAAATGGTGCTGGGAGAACTGAATAGCCATACCCAAAAGAAAGAAAGAAGATCCCTATCTCACACCTTATACAAAAATTAACTCAAAATGGATCAAGGACCTAAATAGAAAAACAGCAACCATAAGACTCCTAGAAGAAAATGTAGAAAAACATTTCAAGATCTTGTGGTAGGTAGTAGTTTCTGAAACCTCACATCCAAAGCATGAGCAACAAAAGAAAAAATAGATAAATGGGACTTCTTCAAAATTAAACACTTGTGTATCTCAAAAGACTTTGTCAAAAGGGTGAAATGGCAGCCAACTCAATGGGAGAAAATATTTGATAAACACATAACTGATAAGTGTTTAATAGCCATGATATATAAGAAGACCATACAACGCAACAATAAAAAGACAAACTATATGATTAAAAAATGGGCAAAAGGGGGACGGATGTGGCTCCATGTCGAGCATCCGTATCCCATATGGAGGGACCTGGGTTCGTTCCCTGGGACCTCCCGGTAAAAAAAAAAAAAAAAAATGGGCAAAAGACTTGAAAAGACAACTGTCCAAAGAAGAAATACAAATGACAAAGAAAGACATGAAAAAACATTCAACATCATTAACAATTAGGGAAATTCAAATCAAGACTATAGTCAGATATTATTTCACACTTATTAGACTGGCCGCTATTAAAAAGTCAGAAAACTGTAAACGTTGGAGAGGACGTGGAGAGATTGAAACTTTTATTCACTGTTGGTAGGAATGTAGAATGGTACAGCCACTGTGGAGGAGAGGACTGTTTGGCAGTTCTTAAGGAAGCTGAATATAGATTTGCCATGGGACCCAGCAATACCATTGCTAGGTACATAACCAGAAGAACTGAAAGCAGTGACACAAATAGACATCTGCACACCAATGTTCATAGTGTTATTCATGATAGCCAAAAGTTGGAAACAACCCAGGTGTACATCAACTGATGAATGGATAAACAAATTGTGGCATATACACATGTTGGAATATTATGCAGCAGTAAGAAGAAATGAAGTCATGAAACATATGACAACATGGATGAACCTGGAGGACATTATGTTGAAAGAAGCAAGCCAGACACAAAAGGACAAATACTGTATAACTGCTCTATTATGAACTAAATATATTGTGTGAAATATAAGTATATTATGTGAAAGATGAACATGGTAAAATTATATATATAAGACCATTTTTTTCTGAAGCTGAACAAATGTAGGTTAATACAAAATGTTAATATCAGACAAAAAAAAAACATTATACTAAGTGAATGAGAAAAGACACAGAGTACTACATATTGTATGATTCCATTTATATAAAATATAAATATTAATCAATTTATAAAGATGAAATTAGATTAGTGGTTATGTAGGGCTGAGGCAGGAATGCTAAGGGGTGAGGAGTCTTTCTTTTTAGAGTAATGAAATTGTTCTAAAATTTGTGAGATGATGAATGTACAACGTTGTGATTATACTAAAAACCACTGAATATACACTTTGGATAGATCACACAGTATGTGAATATATCTCAGTGAAACTGCTTAATAAACAAATAATTGTACAAGAATCACCAGAAATTTTGGATATTCTCACTGTCCTGATTTTGTGATAATCAGGGTAGGCTAAACAATTGCTATATAAGAAACCATGCATGTGTCCCCAGACCTAGTTTTTCTCCCTAGGTCTGGTTTTCAGAATGCTGGTGATAAACTAAGCCTGATTTATTATATGACCATCCTGTATGGGAAAAGACTGTAACTTTGGGTATCTTTGGTCAACCTTAAGAGATATAGCAGGGGGACAGATGTGGCTCGGGTGGTTGGGCATCCATCTCCCATGTGGAGGGACCTGGGCTCAATCCCCGGGACCTCCCGGTAAAAATTTAAAAAAGAAAAATATAGAAGGTGCGTGGGCCACCAGGTCCCACGTGTGGGTGTGCCGCCAGGCCCCACGAGCCATGCAGCAAGATGATGATGTAACAGGAGAGTGACACAAGGGGGAACCAAGGCAAGATGCACCAAAAAAACAGGAACTAAGGTGGCGCAGGCAGTAGGACATCTCTTTCCCACATCGAAGATTCCAAGGATCGAATCTTAGTGAAGACAGGAGGAGAAGGATGAGAAGAGAGGGCAGGAAATGGACACAGAGAGTTGCCCAGTGAATGGACACAGAAACAACAAAAACAGAGGGGGACAGTAAAAATGGATAAAAGTAAATAAATCCTTTAAAAAATGGATAGGGGAGGAAGATATGGACTATAGTTAGTAGTAATACTTAGATGATGCTCTTTCATGATTTGTTAACAAATGTTTCACAACAATGCAGGGTGTTTGGGGAGCGGTGATGTGTGGGAGCACTGTATGATGTTATGCATGTTTGTTTTGTAAGTTCACGATGTTTACTGAACACTTATAGTTTATCACCAGAAATAGCAGCTATGTACAGCAGGGGAAACAGAGATAGACTGAGAGGTAAGGAATTTTCTTGTTTGTCCGTTTTTTGTTTATTATTATTATTATTATTGAAATAATGAAAATGCTCTAATAATGACTGAAGTGATGAACACACAACTATGTGATTATACTAAATACCATTGATTATTCACATTGGATGAATTGTATGCTTTATTAATGTGTATCAAGAAAATTTATTTCTTTAAAAAAAATTCTAAACCCATGTTAACCACAAGAAAACATATATCTAAAACACATATCTAAAATATACCTAGAGACAAATGAGAAGGCACTAAATATGGTACAACATTAAAAATCAAATATAAAAGTAAGCATTGGAGCAGATGTGGCTCAAGCAGTTGAGCATCCACCTCTCACATGGGTGGTCCTGGTTTCGGTTCCCAGTTCCTCCTAAAGAAGATGAGTAGATGCAGTGAGTTGACACAATGAGCTGATGCAAAAGCAGACACAACAAGCAGGGAGCAGATGTCACTCAAGCAGCTGGGCACCCGCCTCCCACATGGGAGGTCCCAGGTTCAGTTCCCAGTGCCTCCTAAAGAAGATAAGTGCACAATGAGTGGAGACAATGAGCAGGCACAATGAGCAGAGACAAAGAGCAGACAATGAGGAGACAGAGTGAACAGACAACAAGTAGACAGACGAGGGAACCATCTTGGGGGGGACACAAATAAGACTTACAAACACTAAATAGCAAAACAGCAGAAGAAAGTCCTGCAATATCAGTAGTAACTTTAAATATAAGTGGATTAAACTCTACAATCAAAAGGCAGAGAGTGGCAAAATGGTTAAAAAAGCTTGACCCACCTGTATGCTGTCTGCAAGAGACTCACCTTAAATTCAAAGATATAAGTAAGTTGAAAGTGAAAAGATGGAAAAACAAGATATATAATGCAAGTAGAAACCAAAAGAGAGCTGTGGTACATATACTAATATCAGATAAAATAGTCTTGAAGTCAAAAACAGTTTCAAGGAACAAAGATGGCCATTATATACTGATAGAGGGGACAATTCAACAAGAAGAGGTAACAGTTATAAATATATATGCACCTAACAGCAAAGTCCCAAAATATATGAAGCAAATATTCACAGATTTGAAGAGAGAAATAGACAGTTCTAACTTAATAGTAGGAGATTTTAATACACTACTTTCAATAATGAATAGAACATCCAGGCAGAAGATCAATAAGGAAATAGATTTGAATGATAACCTAAACCAACTACACCTAACAGACATATATACAACAATTTACCCAACAACACACATTCTTCTCGAGGGCACATGGATCATATTCCAGGATAGACCATATCTTAGGTCACAAAACAGGTCTCAGTAAAGTCAAAAATATCGAAATCATACAATGTATCTTCTCCAACCGCAAGAGAATGAAGCTAGAAATCAGTAACAGAAAGAAATGGAAAATTCACAAATATGTGGAAATTAAACAATGTACTCTTAAACAACCAATGGATTAAAGAGAAAATCACAAGGAAAATTAGGAAATATCTTGGGGTGAATGAAAATGAAAACACAATATACCAAAACTTATGGGATGCAGCAAAGGCAGTACTGAGATGGAAATTTATAGGCCTAAATGCTTATATTTTAAAAAGAAGAAAGACTTCAAACCAGAACACACAACTCAAAACTGGAATCAAGGAAAAGAACAGTAAACTAAACCCAAAGTAAGGTGAAAGAAGGACATGACAAAGATTAGAACAGAGATAAATGAAATAGATAGCAAAAATCTGATTCCATGAAAATATCAATAAAATTGACAAAACTTTAGCTAAACTGATAAAGAAAAAAAGAGAGGATACGAATACTAAAATCAGAAATGAAAAGGGTTACTACCAACCTCATTGAAAGAAAAAGGACTATAAGTGGATACTTTGAACAACTGTATGCCAATAAATCAGATGACTGACATGAAGGAAAGATTCTTAGAAACACACAAACTACCTACACCGACTCAAGGAGAACTAGAAGATCCAACAAACCAATAACTAGTAAAGAGATTGAATCAGTAATCAACACCCTCCCCCCAAAAAACAAAAACAAAAACAAAAGTCTAGGACCAGATGGATTAACAGGGGAATTAATTTTCCCAGACATTCCAAGAAAATTAACACAGTGGTAGTTTGAAATTATTTTATGAATCACAAAAAGAGAAATATTATGTTTGTAAACGAATCTCTTTCTCTAGTTGTGACACCCTTTGATTGCATTAAATTCATTTGAGGGGTCTCTGATTTGATTACTTATTAAGACTGCTGTAGGGTATGAGTTCTTTTTTTTTTCATTTATCCCCCCCTTGCTGCTCGTGCTCGCTGGGTCAGCTAACCACGCCGCGCGGGCGGGCTTGCCTTCACCAGGAGGCCCCGGGAACCGAACCCGGGGCCTCCCATATGGTAAACGGGAGCCCTACTAATTGAGCCACAGCCGCTTCCCGGGAACGAGTTCTTAAGGAGGGTTCTATGAGCTTGAATTTAAATTTTAAAAAAACCATTATTCTTGTGGGGCTGGTTATTGTGGGTGTGTTATATTTATTAAATAATACACAGTATAGTATGGACTTAATAAGGGGTCCATGGTTTTCACCTGACTGGCAAAGGGGTCCGTGGAACAAAAAAGGTTAAGAACCCCTGCTGTAGGGCTTCAAAAAAAAAATCAATTTTATTGATACATATTAATAAAGCATATAATTCATCCAAAGTGTACAATAAGTTATTTGCTATAATCACATAGTTGTGCATTCATCACTTCAATCACTATTAGAGCATTTTCATTATTTCAATAATAATAAACAAAAAACAAACAAGAAAATTCTTCACTTCTCAATGCTTCCCTTTCCATACATAGCTGCTATGTCTGGCTATTCTTGCACATTTATTTATTTAAGCAGTTTTATTAAGATATAGTCATATACCATACAATCTATCCAAAGTGTCTAATCAATGGCTTTTAGTATAACCACAATGTTGTGCATTCATCACCACATAAAATTTTAGAACAATTTCATTACTCCAAAAAGAAAAACTCCACACCCCTTAGTAGTCGCCTCTCAATCCCTCTATCTTTCCCCAGCCTTACATAACCACTAATCAAATTTCATCTTTATAAATTGATTTATAGTTATATTTTCTATAAATGGAATCATACATTATGTAGTACTTTGTGTCTGGTTTCTTTCACTTAACATAATGGGTTTTTTGGGGTCTGATATTAACATCTTGTAGTATTAATATATATTAGTTAGGTTTCAAAGAAAAATGGTCATATATATGCAGTTTTACCCATATTCAAATTTCATGTGTGTTTTTACTATGATATACAGTCCTGTGGCCTCTTACACGCAAAGCTGAGCTATACCCACTCCTGTAGGGCTTTTTATTGGACTATATCAATGAGGCATGACTCAAGTTGAGTCTCCACCCCATGCTGGAAGAGAGAGTTCTGCTATTTTTGATCCTGCCGTGACAGAAAACAGAGGCTCAAACGGTTGAAGCTCCTGGGAGAGACGAGCCGTTTACCTGATTGATATCTTACAGCTGAACTTGGGAATAGAGCAGAACAGCCCAGACTGATATAGGAGGCCCAGAAAGAAACAAGCCCTAAGACAGGAGAGAGAGGACTATAGGACTGTCCAAGCATGAAGCCCCAAGAGGCTGGGCCCACAGAGCAGATATGGTTCAAGTGATTGAGTGCCTGCCTCCCACACGGGAGGTCCTGGGTTCAGTTCCCAGTGCCTCCTGAAGAAACAAACAACCAGAGGAAAAAAACAAACAAGTAAAACAAACAAAATGCCAACTTAGGGACACCGATGTGGCGGTTAAGCACTGGCTTCCCAAATACAAGGTCCTGGGTTCAAACTCCAGCCTCAAGTACCTCAAAAAAAAAGAAAAGAAAAGAGGAAAAGTGAGCCCAGAGGGGAAGGTTGAAACCTAGGCAGAGATCAGCGGCCATCTTGCTTTACCACAAGGCAACACACCAGGATCAACAGTAGCTGACTTTGGTGAGAAAGCATCTCTGATGGTGTCTCAGTTTAGACTTCTCATGGCCTTGAACTGTAAGCTTCTTTCCCCCCCACACACACTTTTTTGAACTGTAAGCTTTTACCCCAAATAAATCCCCTTTATAAAAGTCAACACAGTTCTGGTACTTGGCATCAGTAGCCCTTTGACAAACTAAAATAAACACCAATTCTGCTCAAACTCTTCCAAAAAATTGAAGAGGAGGGAACACTCTCTAATACATTCTATGAAGCCAACATATCCCCTCAAACCAAAGCCAGATAAAGATATCACAAGAAAAGAAAATTACAGACCAATATCTCTTATGTATCTAGATCCAAAATCCAAAAATCTTCAGCAAACTGAATCCAACAGCACATTAAAAGAATTATACATCATGATTAAGTGGGATTTATCCTGGTATGCAAGGGTGGTTCAACATAAGAAAATCAATTAATGTAATACATCATATTAACAGAACAAAGGGGAAATTTACATAATCATCTCAATTGATGCAGAAAAGGCATTTGACAAAATCCAACACCCTTCTAGATGAAAACACTTAGAAACTAGGCATAGATGGAAACTTCCTCAATATAATAAAAGGCATATATGAAAAACCCACAGCTAGCATCCGACTTAATGGTAAAAGTCTGAAAGATATTCCTCTAAGATCAGGAACAAGACAAGGATACCCACTGTTACCACTATTATTCAACAACTTACTGAAAGTTCTTGCCAGAGCAATTAGGCAAGAAAAAGAAAAGGCATGAAAATTGAAAAGAAAGAAGTAAAACTTTCCCTATTTGCAGATGACATGATCCTATACACAGAAAATCCTGAAAATCCACAGCAATGCTCCTAGAGCTATAAATGAATTCAGCAAAATGGTGGGTTACAAGATCAACACCCAAAAATCAGTAGTGTTTCTACACACCAGCAACGACCAATCAGAAGAAGAACTCAATAAAAAAATCCATTTACAATAGCAACTAAAAGAATAAAATATCTAGGAATAAATCTAACCAAGGATATAAAGGACTTGTACATGAAAAATTACAAAACACTAGAAATCAAAGAAGAACTAAATAAATGGAAGGCCATTCCATGTTCATATATTGGAAGATTAAATATTGTTAAGATGTCAGTTCTACCCAAAGTAATTTACAGATGCAATGCAATCCCAACTAAAACTCCAACAACCCCCTTTGCATAAATGGAAAAACCAATCATCAAACTTATATGGAAGGTTAAGGATACCCAAATAGACACACCCATTTTGAAAAAGAAAAATGAAGTTGGAAGACTCACACTTCCTGATCTTAAAACTTATTGTAAAGTCCACAGTAGTCAAAATAGCATGGTACTGGCATAAGGACAGACATATAGACCAGTGGAATAGAATTGAGAGCTCAGAAATCAACCCTCACATTTATGGCCAAATGATTTTTTTTCTCTCAACTTTATTTTGTACATTTAATAATTGAAAATATAAACAATTAAAGACTAAAAAGTAAACACAGATAATAAATATATACATTTTTCAATTAAATGTACTGGATACATATAAAAAATTTTTTTGACTCAAACAATATGTTACACAATATATTTGGTTCATAGGAATGCATTCATACAGCATTTGTCCTTTTGTGTCTGGCTTGCTTTGCTCAACATAATGTCCTCCAGGTTCATCCATGTTGTCATATGCTTTACGACTTCATTTCTTCTTATAGCTGCATAATATTCCATCCTGTGAATAGACCACAGTTTGTTTATCCATTCATCTGTTGATGGACTCCTGGGTTGTTTCCAACTTTGGCCAAATGATTTTTGAAAAGGGGACAAAAACCACTGGATTAGGAAAAACTAGTACCACTGGGAAAATTGGATCTCCATTTGAAAATAATGAAGAAGGACCCCTACCTCACAGCTTATACAAAAATCAATCTAAAATTAATTCAAGACCTAAACATAAGAGCCAGATCTATCAAACTCCTAGAAGAAACTGTAGGGAAGCATCTTTAGGATCTTGTGTTAGGCAATGGTTTCTTAGACTTTATACCCAAAGCACAAGCAACAAAAGAAAAAATAAATAAATAAATAGGACCTCATCAAAATTTAAAACTTTTGTGCCTCAAAGGACTTTATCATAAATGTAAAATGACAACCTACACAATAAAAGAAAATATTTGGAAACCACATATCAGATAAAGGCTTAATATCCAGAATATATAAAGAAATCCTTCAACTTAACTTGTATAAACTTGATTATTTATACATTTCATATATTGCTTCAACTTAACAAAAATACAAACAACCCAATTTAAAAATGCACAAAAGCCTTGAATATTCATCTCTCCAAAGAAAATACAAATGGCTAAAAGCACATGAAAAGACTCTCAATATCATTAACCATCAGGAACATGCAAATCAAGACCACAACGAGATAGCATTTCACACCCACTAGAATGGCAACTTTTTTTTTTTAATAGAAAATTATAAGTGTTGGAAAGGATGCAGAGAAATAGAAACACACATTCATTGCTCATAGGATGTAAAATGGTGCAGCTGCTGTTGAAGTTTGGTGGCTCCTCAGAAAGTTAAGTATAGAATTACCATATGAACCAGCAATCCCACTTCTAGATATATATACAAAAGAATTGAAAGCAGGGACTTGAACATATTTGCACACTGATGTTCATAGCAGCATTCTTCACAATTGCCAAAAGATGAACCCTGAAGATATCATGTTGAGTGAAATAATCCAGACACAAATGGACAAATAATGTATCATCTCACTGATATGAAATAAATAGAATACACAAATTTATAGTCAGAATCTAGAACATAGTTTACCAGGAGACAAGGTGGGGATTGGGAATAGGAAGTTAAGGCTTAAAATGTACTAAGTTCCTATTTGGAATGATAAAAATGTTTTCGTAATGGATGGTGGTGACGGTAGCACAACATAGTGAGTGTAATTGACAGCACTGAAATATATGTCTGAATGTATTTAAAAGGGGAAATGTTAGGTTGTATATAATAGAATAAATTTTTTTGAAAATATCCATGGGACTACACAGTGAACCTTAAATTAAACCATGGACTATAGTTAATAATACAATTACAAAAATGTTCTTTCATCAGCCGTAACAAATGTCCCACACCAAAGCAAGTTATTAATAATAGGGTGGTAGACAGGAATCCAGTATTTTATGCATTATTGGTCTGTAAACCCACAACTTCTCCAATAAAAATAAATAAGATGATGAGAGTCTGGATTAAGGCAAACACAGCAAGAACAGTGATTGAGAACACCTGAGACCCAGCCATGTACTGAGTATGGCAAAATAACTGTGTACCAGTTCTTTATAATTTTATTTTCAGCAGGTTTTCTATGCCTTGGCTCTGATAGAGGGATGCCTTTTATTGGCTTACCATTCATTCATTCATCTCTTCAACAAAAAACAGCAACAGTATTATGCTTCTGCTCACTGTTTGATGACTCCAGAAGAAGACTGGGTTTTTTTCCAACCATCTACATCATAACTTTATGGTGTTTTGTTTTGTTTTGTGATATTCGGAGGAGCAGTGGTCTTTAAAGCCAGAAATCCAACAAGTTCCTGCTATATTGGCGAATCACAACACAGAAGTCACACCATTTGAGACTATTTTGAAATTGTCCAATGTAGGCCACACTCCCTGTACTGAAATCTGGAAGAATATGAGATCAATTTACTTTTTGTACGACCATTTGTACTGAAGATTTTGGAATTCTGGTTTTGAAATAACGCATCCACACGAAAGAAATTGGTTCTTGGACAAAAAGAGAGAGGGTGGAAGAATGTTATTATATTTTTTTCATTAAAATCTATAGCACATGGAATTCTAATTTCGTTCGCATGCAGTCATTACCCTGAAACATAAGAGAGGACAATTGAAGAATCCGTTAATGGCAGCTGAGGAGGATCTCTCTTCATTTCAGTGCTTCATGTATGACTCCAGGATGAAAGCAGAGCCAACAGCATTTTCCTTGAAACATACACTGAGTTCACACAGATGTTACTTAATCACTTTTAAATTGGTGGTATAATCCTTTCAAAATGTCTGTACACATGAGTTTTTAGAACTGTATTATGTCAGCCAAACATATACCAAGTAAAATTTCATTTTTAAGGATAAATATCAGCCCTTCTTGAGGTGTTACATGACTGGGATATTGCAGAATCTTTCCTTTGAGGCTCCAGAGGATATGGAATTGGCATGAATAAGTGGTTTTCAAACTTATCTAATAAAAACGTTAAAACACAACAGCCAGAATACCCTTCATTTACTCATGTAGAAATAGTAGCAGGAAATGGTGAATTAAAAGTAATGAATTCAAATCAAAGATAATGGGAATAGACCTTAGCTGTGAAATGCTTTAGCCCCATTCCTGGAAGTCCTAACATTTTTACAAAGATAATGCAATGGAAGCAGGTTTATAAAAACAAAAAGCGGGGGATGAATGTGGCTCAAATGGTTGGGTGTCCGTCTCCCATATGGAGGGACCCGGGTTCGATACCCGGGACCTCCCAGTAAAAAGTAAATAAATAAGTAAATAAATAGAAACAAAAAGCGTCCTTCTTTCCTCAAAAATTCACTCTGAACCTTAAAACCAGTCCCACGTTTCTTTTTAATTTTTCCTAAATTTTCTTAATGGAAAAATTATTCTCACTATATTGATTATTTATACATTTCATACATTACTTCAAACTTCATGCCTAAAAGCAAAATCATGAATTGACAAAGAGTAACAAGGGTCAAAGTCACAGAATGCAATAAATATTTCCCCAGCTAGTTCAAAGTATAAATATTTGGTTCTCGAAAAAACTTTATTATTGCCTGAAGTCTAGTCTTGTCTAATAAACTTCTTCAAATAAAGCAAAACTATGTTGAGAGAGAACTTCACTTAGTAGCCATCCTCTAAAAAAAAAAACAGGCTGGCTCCTTTCCCATCTGCCCGGCTAGGTAGGCACTGGGATGTGTGGTTCAAAAGTTTAACAGGGTATTTTCATTCCTAGCCACACCAGGGGAAAAAAAAAAAAAACATCCTTTGGTGCTGCTTCAGAAATGTAGGCACACCATTCAAATACATCAAGTTATTGTTGAACTGGTGCTAACGCCCTGGAAGTGAACCTCAAAATCCATCCTAAAAAACTGGCCAAATATTGTGGCCTTTCCAAACAAAATCAATTTCTGAGTAAAATCTCACTAAGATCAGTTCTTATATTTTGACAAGGAAAAAAAAAAAACACATTTTAGGTGTTTTTTTAATTTGGTCAAGAGCTTCCAGGAACAGCAGCTAAGGGTGCATGTCCTGCGTGAGGTTGGCAGCAGCCTGATCAAAAGCCTCCTCCGGGGAAAACCACTCAAACACTGAAATGGGATTCCTAAAAGTAGGTGAAGGGTCAGCACTGTAATTTCTAATGAAAACCTCACTTCCCGGCCACCCGCACAGCTGAGAAATCAAGAGTGTGCGTTTGAGTCCACTAATCTGGATTCTTCCTCTACCAGGACTTAAACCTAGAACCCTCTGACTTTCTCCCTAAACAGAGGGTGTAGTTTGTAAGGGAAAATAATAATAATAAATTTCCCCCTTCCCAAAAGACAGCTCACAGTAAGATAGCAAGGGCTGGGGGCCTCATGACAGGAAACCCCTCCCCAAAGCCAGCACCAACAGAGAGCACCACAACCACCACCTCCACTCCAGGACCCCTGCCTTCTCACTGCTGCTTCCTCCCCAGCTGTCCCTAAGACTGCCAGCTTCTTTCATTCATTCATCTCCCTCTGGTGCAAAACTTAGCCAAGTTCAGCACTTCCCAGAGTAAGTTTGAGAGAACCACACAAGGGTTGTACAAGATGCTCACAGGTGCTCTTCCACAACATGTCCATGATCCAATACTTTAAGGAAACTGTGTTAAGAAGATTAGAAAGGTTCCTTTGCTGCGGGACTTCTCAGAGTCTTTAATATGCTCATGTGTGTTGAGGCTATCTCATTTCCTGAATTCTTTTGACCAAGGACACCTTTCATGTGCCATATTTAATAACATCTCACTAAAGAGTTGTAGTGAGTGAACCCTTTGGGGTTTAGCAGGAATCTAGCTGGAGCCTTTTTGACATAGTGCTAAATACCAACATATTTGTTCCCTTTCCCCCAAGTCATCTTTTCAGGGTTCTGAATTGCTATGATGTCTATTGTTCGCATCCCCAACCACCACCGTCCATGAGTTGCAGTGTTCCCTACAATGAGTGCCTTTACTCAAAATCATAGGCAGAGAAATGTCAAAAGGCTTAAATTGATCCCTGAGGTCCTTTGCACAGTCCTTTGCCCCTAAGGCTTGGGGGTCCTTCCTGCCAACCTCCTGAGACAAACGTGTAAGCAAGACACAAATAATAGCTGGAATTGATGTATTGAAGGAGATAATGGGTCTGATAGCAGTAACTGTCACAAAATGTAAGGGATAACGATTATGTTCACATCATTAAATCAGCCCTTTTAAATGTTACCATGCATAATTAGGCACTTAATAAATACTTAATAAATAATATATAGTAATTGACTAAACATAATCCATGCAATTTCAATCTTGCAATTAAGTTTCTGAAACACAGAGTTGTGGAATGCTATATGGCCAAAACGGGGAAATGTGGGAGCAAAGAGAGGGTGCTGAAGTGAGTAATTAAGTCAATGAGCCTGTGTCCCTGCAGGACTGGTTTGACAGGTTGAGATTTGCCCCCACAGGGTCCAGAGATGACATCATGGGAACCCATATCAAGACCAGCAGTGAGATTATATGGCCAAGAACCCCCATCCCCACCTCAAGGACCAGAGTATGAGTGCTCTTTAATGAGCCAGTGCTGCCATTCATACAAAGAACAGAGAACATTCGGGATTAGAGAGATATGTGGGAAATGACTGGGGAAAGGGCCAAATATGAGAGGAAATAATAGGAAGGGGGGGATAAAAGACCAGAGGTTCCCCCAATCCAGTACTGATCGGAATTTCTACTCTGGAAAGAAAGGGACACGTCTATTTCTATCCCAGTATAAGAATGGCAGCTTCTGTGCATCCTGGTGCTCCGTGTAAAGAGGATCTCAGGCTCTGTGGCTCAAGAGGGTGCAAAAAGCATCATCAGCCCCCCAAGCATCAGCTGATGTTGGTCACTCCAGTCTATCTAGAGACCCCACTGAAAGGGACCCAGACGGCTTAAGAAGCACTTCAGAGAACATCCCAGGGAAGAAAACAGATAGGATAGACGCTTAACCCCTATAAATGCTCACCTCCCCAAAACTAGTTCAAGGTAGGAACTGGGGATAACGCTTCCCAGAGAAGGGAACAACCTACTGAAAGAGGCAGGGGTGGTAATTAATGCCAGAAAGCAAGCGCCTAAGAGACCAGCCTGCTAACTGCTGCAGGAACTTGGAGCAATTTCTTCTTCCAGCCCTTTAATTACCGCATCTGTGAGAAAGGAGGAACGAAGGAAATAGTGAGGATGAAAGTGCCCTGACCAGCCAGGTCTGGGCCAGCCAAGGACGGCCTTGCTGTGGCCCTTACTTTTGACTGACCCAATAGAGCTGATTTCTCTCTTTGGTCCCCACAAATGCCAAAACCAGCCTGGCTTTAATCAGGAGACCTAGGTCTCTACAAAATGCTCGGCTTAGAAAAGATTGTCCGTGAGAACCCAATACCATCTCTTTTTCTCTATGTAGCCATTTGTATTTTCTCAGTTATGTT
Organism: Tolypeutes matacus; assembly: GCA_026826555.1. Classification (NCBI taxonomy): domain Eukaryota; kingdom Metazoa; phylum Chordata; class Mammalia; order Cingulata; family Chlamyphoridae; genus Tolypeutes; species Tolypeutes matacus. Next base: position 50,153,793 of record JAKSZT010054030.1, read on the forward strand.
TTCACATAACTGTGTCCAATTTTATTTTCAGTGATTGACCTGGATTTTAGGTTTTAATAGCTTCAATATCAAATTCTGTTGGTTCAGCTGTAGAGTTAAAATGCTTTTACTCTTTTGCTCTTAATTAATGAATACCATTCAACAATGAAGGATTTTGTTTAATCTTTTCTTTTTAAAGAGATTTAAATTATTCTTTGTTTATACATTGACCCGGGAGAGGCTTTCCTGGGAGGCTGGTAGAAGAAATGGTACAAGTCGGTTTACCTTAATAGTAAAAGATTCCTTGTGACTGTAAAATAGAGAGCTTCCCACCTGGTAGTTATTTAAGAAACTGATTTTTAACCTAATCATAAGATTTTACACTTATTCTAAATTCTACTTTTGTTAGTTTTTACCCAGCAATTCATCTTGGACATCTGTTTTTAAATTAAACTTTCATTTTTTAAGACTTTTTTTTTTTAAATAGAAACTTAAAAATGTTAAAAGAAGGGCTAGTCTTTTCTTTCCCCAGACCCTGCTGTGCCACAGTCAGAAAACGCTTGGTGGCACTGAATGGCTCTGACGCCATACTGAAACTGGGCAAATCCTAGGAGGAACACACCACAGCTGTCTTCAGATTCAATATGTATCCAGATTCAATACCATTCTGAAAGTAATCCCAAAGGCCAGATATTGCTATGACCATCTCCATGCTTCCAAGATGACGGGGGCATCAAATAGAGCCCAACTCCCAAACACACACCTTGGCCTGTAGACTATCAAGATGTATCAGGGGAGCCCACTTTAGAGTGTTGCAAAATTCTTCAGTTGGCAATGCTCTTGGTTTCCATCAGAGACAAGCTGCTTTAAAATAAGGCTCTTGAAAGGAGCTACTCCAGATCCTCAGGGAGAGGAGCTTATTGACTGCCAAGTGATTTCAAGAGATAAGTCAGTTGCTCTGGAAACAGACTTTGTCAATGGCTCTGTGTGCTGAAGGGCTGAGCATGTAGAGGGCACTGGATTCCCGCCCCTTGAACGATTCTTGAGGCTTTGCTCTCCAAACAGATGATTTCATTCTCACAACAATGCTTTCTTTCTGAGAAGCAGCCAGTTCACACACATTATAATATAAATTCTCTCACTGACACTGAAGTAGCAGGAACTACAAATATTGTTTTTCAAAAAGTGTGTGAGCTGGAAAAGAAACAAAATTTCTTCCAGCAGGAATTGTGATAACCATGGAAACGAAATGCCCAATCAGCAATCTCTTTATGAGCCGCAGTATTGATTAAGGAGGCATGTGGAGCTACAGGCGACTGCTTTACCTTAGGAACTTTCTCCCAGCCTGAATAAGGTGTTTTGAAGCCTGGGTCCCAATAATGGCTAAGTCTTCCCTCCCCTCCGCCTACCAGAAAACCACCTGAACAAAGGAAAACCTAACACATCACCAGTCCTTACCCAAAGGCTCATTGGTTTTTTGTTTGTTTGTTTTTTTAAAGCTTTATTTTTTTATTTTTTTTTATTTAATCCGCCCCCCTTGCTGCTTGTGCTCGCTGTGTTCATTTGCTTTGCGTTTTTCTGTGTCTGCTTGTCTCCCTTTTCTGTGTCATCTCGCTGTGCCAGCTCACCGTGCCCCACGGGCCAGCTTGCCTTCACCAGGAGGCCCCGGGAATCGAACCTGGGGCTTCCCATATGGTAAACGGGAGCCCAACCAATTGAGCCACAGCCTCTTCCCTCATTGGTTTTTAACATTCTGCACCCACCATCTCACAAGGGTTTTAGAGAGGAACAAGAGTACAGACGAGGAAGACACTTTGGACATGATTCTCCCTCCAATGCAGATATTATTTTCATCCTGGGCCCACAAGTGCCATCATGGCTATAAGCACAAGTGCAAGCTGCAGTGACGGTTTGTACGTGATAAATCTATTTCATTATTCCTCCCTCTCTAAACCTTTGGATTCCTTTCTCTATATCAGAATTGGCAAACTTCTTTTCTGTAAAGGGCCAGATAGTATATAATTCAGGCTTTGCAGGCCACATATGGTCCTGCCTCCCCTTCCCCCTCCTCCTCTGCCTCCTTTCTCTTCTTCTTCTACTCTTACTGCTGCTGCTGCTCCAATAACCTTCAAAAATGTAAACATTGTTTTTAGCTTGCAGATTTGGACTTTGGACCACAGTTTGTCGTCCCCTATTCTAGAGCCACATAGAAGGTAAGCTACCATTTAGTCCAAGTTTCAGTCAACCAGTTAAGCGCAGTCAGAACCACATCTAGCTAGTTAAACTAACACATTAAATTCAGACTCTCTGGTAAGCAGACCCATATCAATAAATTCTGCTTAACTCCATATTATATTCTATCCTCTTTGGTCTAATATACTTAGAATGTACTCCCACACATAGTCCCTGGGTTTCAGCTGATATAAATTAATTAAATCTTGCAGTTAGCTAGGAGTATATGCTATCTCTTCCAAGGTCATATTTACACATGTTGGAAAGAGACTCTAGGTACAAGTCCAGAGACAATGAAGAGTGGGTCTCGGGGGAGGGGGAAGAAATACTCTCACCAGACAAAAGCTCAGGTGAGATTATTACAGAGTTTCAAGCAGGGAAGGGATAATCATCTCAGACTTGGAAGGAGATGGCTCTGCTAGCAAGGAAGGTTTAGGGACACTTGGGAAGTTCAAATTTATCAGCTTTTTCTGAATCCACCAGATGTTCCCATTCCAAATCTCAGTGTCCTACACCTTCCCAATCAACTCCCTAACTTTCACATAAGTAATCTGACAAGTCTGTGACTTCAAAATATGTTCTAAATCTGCAAACCACACAATTAAATTTCAGATTTGATTTTCAGTGATATTTGTTCTGCAGCTCCAAGAAATAAAATGCTTCTTTATAAAGCAGCCATAGAAGTTCTCTGACCAAGACTAACCTAAGAATTTAAAACCTAGAACTTATTTTCTTTTTGTAATTCCTTCAGTGCAGACAGAATAAAACCCTCTCATGTCAAAGTCATTGTAGTCATTATTACTACATAACAGTTAAGTGCAGCAATCATTTTGTTCCCCCAAGGAAATTGTTTTAATAGCAACTTTATCCTAATGGTCACAGTCAATAATTTAATTATTATGCCACTACATGCCATGGATTAAGAATATCCCATTTCCCTTTGGCAAGGATATTAACACTGCATTCAAGGTCAAGGTTATAACCCAACCAATACAAGAATACCGTCATTTATAGTCTATTTAATGGGGTGATTCCTATTACAAAAATCATATCTGTCAAAAGAGAGAGATAGAGAAAGAGAAAGAAAGGAAGGGAGGGAGGGAGGGAGGGAGGAAGGAAGGAAGGAAGGAAGGAAGGAAGGAAGGAAGGAAGGAAGG
>JAKSZT010054030.1:50157170-50183697 GCA_026826555.1 Tolypeutes matacus
AGGAAGGAAGGAAGGAAGGAAGGAAGGAAGGAAGGAAGGAAGGAAGGGAAAAGAAAAGAAAAGAAAGAGGGAGGGAGGGAGGAAACAAACTTCCAATGTAAAAGCAAAACTAACACCAAGAAGAAATAAGAAGGAAGCCTTTGTTCCCCAGCTCTTACCTTCAAGTCTTTCTAGTATTTAATGTGTAAATGAACATAATTAAACATGAATTTTATTACCTCAATCTCTTCTTAGTTTTAGCAGACTACACCTGCACACTGAGGCATTTCTCCCTCAACCATCAAAATTTGCTTTCTAAAATGTATGTGTACTAAATGGAGCACACAAACACAATACACACAAAAACAAAAGCTAAAAGAAGGCCAGAGAGAAGCCAAATGTACAGCATACTCTATAGAATGTGACTTGGGGTAACCAAGAAGCGCTAATTCGCATCTACAATATATAATAATAATAACATAAGGAAATATGTATAGAGCTAAGACACTAGGCACTAAGTTATTTACATGTTTAATTCATTGTATCCTCACAATAACCATGTGCAGGAGGAATTAATATTATCCCTACAGTACAGATGAGGGAACTGAGAAACGAGTCTCCACCAGCTGCATCTCACATACCCATATATTACACACTCACATACACATTTATTAAAATGTTTTATAAGCTATGGGTATAATAAACACATCTATTATCATATATATTATAGACAGATGATAGATATCAATAGATGAGAGATCACAAAAGAGAGAGATACACAGGTAGATGTATAGATACATAGAGATAGATGCAGAGATACACAGATAGAGATAATATGCAAATTTAATTTCAGGGGGAACTTCCTCAGCCCACCAAGATAAAAGTCCAACAGCTTGACAGTGTCCCATTGTATCATGGGTGCTAGACACAAAAAGAGCCTTTGGAAGTTTCACTGGTCCATTTCCAATGAAAATAGAAAGCAATGAACTTGTTCCAGATTCTGATCCCAGAACTCTCAGAGGCTGGAGATAGTGGTGATCTATCTGTGAGGCCTCCATGTTTATCATTTCTCAGAAGTCAGCTGGCAGACCTAGGCCACCTGCCAGTATATGGTTAGCACATTTTTGTCAGCTGGTTTATCAGCCAGGTTCTATGGCTTTTTCTAAGTCATAGCTTCCAAACCAAGGGAACATAAAACCACAATGCTACTCAAGCAAGCAACAAGAGACCATTCATTGTATGCCATGCCAGTTGCTCTGCAAAAAATGTATACAGCAAAATTAAAATTTTAAATGCAACAATAACAAACTAAAAGGGATAGAGCATAATTGTGTACACTGTAAACAGCAGTCCAAAACAGCACTGTCCCATCTGACCTGATGTGTCTCTCCTCCATCTGTTTTGAATTCAGTTTCTTTAAGGAAGAACAGAGTGAGTGTGAAAACGAAGGACAGTTTGATATTTGTTAAGAGAGACTAAAGTCAAATTTCCTCACATATCATTTTGGAACCCTGTCCAATGGGCAGAGGAGACATCAAATTAACACAACTCTTTAGAGTCTAGTTCTCTTATTAGACAGTCTTAATTTCTGAGTGTAGAGCAAAGAGGATTTTTTTTCAGTTAATCAATGATCAGCTAAAACTATATATATCTACAAATAGTAATGGAAAAAGATTATTCCACTTTGCCTTAAAATCAGATTTCATAACTTCTGCTTCCAGCTATGACATAGTAACTGGCAATAGACTTGCCTTCCCACAATAAACTGCATTTTAAAAAGGACACAATATATGAAACAACTCTTTTCAAGCATGGACAACAGACCTGCACAGGACTTGATTCCTGGAAGTAAACAAGTGAGATAAGCTTTCTATCAGGGGACTATAGTGTATGTAGGTAGAATCTAAGGAGAGCACAGAATGCCACTGAGTTAAAGAGACACTATTTGAGTTTGGAGAGACTAAGGCAGCTTGAATTTGCAAGGCAGAGAACCAGAGAGGAAAGGGCTACACAGAGAAAGATCTCCAGAAAACTGCATAGGTGGCCCCAAAGTCTTTGACAGAGAACTAAGTCCTGCATACGTGTGGTGAGACACCATGAAACAGGCAAAGAAGTACTGCCAGTGAAAGAGCAACGAACAACCAACAACGACAATCCCCAGAGTCACACAGGGATGGGAGCTACCACGTTCTGGCCAGCCATAGTGGAGAGGCCTCATTGAACAACCAAGGCATCCAGAATACAGCCAAGACATGCACTAAAAAGAGACCTCAAAAGGATCAAGCAGATCTACAGGTAATTTAACTCTATGCCAAAATAAAGTCCAGCAATCTTTAAAGAAGATAACAAGATGCAACATTTACAATGTTCACTATATCGTCAAAAATTACTAGCCCTGTAATGATAGTTTGAGACTGTATGTACACCAGAGAAGATCATGTCCTTCAAGCTAATCCATTCCTGTGGGTATGAACCTATTTGTAGGTGGGACCTTTTGATTAAATTATCTCAAGTAAGGGTCTTTTATTAGATTACTTCAATAAGGCATTAACCAGGGTGGGTCTTGATCCTCTTACCAGAGTACTTTATAAATGGGATGAATTCAGAAGACAGAGAGAGAGAAAAGACCCAAGAGCTCAGAGAGGAACCCACAGAAGCTGAGAAAGCCACAAGAGCAAGAAGCTGAAATCAATGGATCCCAGGAGAGAGAAAGCCACAGGAGCAGAGAGAAAGCTGGAGGAAGCTAGAAGATGAAAGCAATGAGACCCAAAGGAGAAGGGAGAGGCCAGAGATGCCACCATTATGCCTTGCCATGTGACAGGGTCCAGGATCACCCACAGATAGTCTTCAGGGAGAAAAGCATTCCATGATGAAGCCTTGATATGGACATTTTCATGGCCTCAGAACTGTAAGCTTATAAGTTAATAATTCCTACTTTAAAAGCCAACCCATTTCTGGTATATTGCCTTGGCAGCCCTTTGCAAACTAAAACATCCTGCTAAGAAGCAAGAAAATGTAACTAGTAGTCAGGGAAAAATAAATCAGCCAATTAAATATGCATAGATGTGACAGAGATGATGGAATTCACAAAGACTGTAAAGGTTACACATATGTTCAAATACTTCAAGTAAAATATAAACAAAAGAAATAGTGAAATGGAAGATATAGAACTAAATGGAACTCCTGGTGCTGAAAAATACATGATCTGATATGAAAATTTTACTGAATGAGATTCAGTTAATGCTAAATTATTCAATCCAAAAGAAACAAGTAAAAGAGAAAAATGGAAAAAAGAAAGTATGCAACAAATAGAAAACAAATGGCAAAATGGTAAACTTAAATCCAACCATAATGATAGTAAATTAAATATAAATGGTCTAAGCACTATAATTAAAAATCAGAGATTGTCAAACAGGATAAAAAAGCAAAACCAATTATATACCTTATGGAGAAATGCACTTTAAATATATTGGAACAAAGAAGTTATCAAAGGATGGAAAAATATATACTATGTAAACACTAATCATAAAAAACATAAAGAGAATATATTTTCAGAGTAAACATCGGGGCAAGAAAGATTAACAAAGAAAAAGAAATACATTTTCTAATGACGAAAAGTTCAATCTTCAGAAAGACACAATAATCCTAACTGTGTATGTATCAAATTATAGTGCTTCAAAATACATGAAACAAAGAACAGTAAGGTATATATATAAAACAGATAAACCTACATGGAGATAGAGATTTCAACTCTCCTCTCTCGGTAACTGATAAAACCAAGAGACAAAACAAAACCAAAAAAAAAAACTAAGGACATAGAAGACCTAAAAAACTCCATTTAAAAACTTGAGCTAATTGATCATTTTTAAACACTACATATGACAATGGTAGAATACATATTCTTTCCAAATGCAAATTAAACATGCTGGGCCATAAATGAAATCCTAGTAAATTTTAAGAATTGAAATCATACAGAGTATATTCTCTGGTCACCATGGAGATAAATTAGAAGTTAATAACAAAACTATATCTGGAGAAGCCCCACATTTTTAGAAATTAAATACTTCCAAATAAGTCATAGGTCAAAGAAGAAATCACAAGGAAAATTCAAGAATACTTTAAGCCGAATGATAAATACACAACATATCAAAATGTATAGGATGCTGCCAAACCAGTGATTAAAGAAAAATCTGCTTACATTAGAAAGAACAAGGTTTAAAATCAGTGAATGAGCTAAGCTTCCAATTCAGGAAGCTAAAAAAGAAGACCTAAATTAAACCCAAAGTGAGTAAGTGAGTTTAGAAGGAAGGAAATAACAGAAGGCAAAAATCAATGAAATGATGAACAAACAATAGAACTCTCCCTGGCTCGTGCTCTTGCCTTTGCTCCCGCTGTCACTCTTGCTCTGTCCCTCTCTCCCTCCATCCCTCCCTCTCTCTCTCTCCCTCTTTTTGCTCTTGCTCTTGCACTCTTTCTCTGGGGGAATCTAGCTGCCACATTGTGAGGAGAGGCCCATGCTGCAGGGAAATAAAACCTCCTGCCAACAGTCATTTGACTGAGTTTGGAAGCAAATCTAGGCAAGCCTTCAGATCAATGCAGCCCTTGCATGTGTATTTTCTGCAACCTCATGATAGACCCTGAATCAAAACCATCAGATAAACTGCTCCCAGATTTCTGATCCACAGGTAAGGTGTGAAATAATAAATGTTTGTACTTTTAAACTGCTTGAAGAATTAGATAAAATCAATGCAACCAAAAACTGGTTCTTTGAAAAGGCTTTTAAATATCTTTCTAGACTGATCAAGAAAAAAAGAGAAAATATTCAAATTATCAATATGAGGAATGAATAGACATCATTACAGATCACACAGGATAATAAAGGAATTTCATAAACACTTTATACCAATACATTCAACAATCTAGATGAGATTGGCAAATCCTTTGAAAAACATAAATGACAAAAATTGGCAAAAAGAGAAATGTAAAATCTGAATAATCCTACACATTGCAAAGAAATTGAATTTGAAATTTCAAAACTTCAAACCTTCTCCCAAAAAATTCCAGGCCTAGATGCCTTCACTGGTAAAGTCTGTCAAATGTTTAAGGAAGAAATAATGGCAATTTGACACAAACACTCAGTAAACAGAGGAGGAAGGGCCAGCATCATCCTCATACCAATATCAGACAAAGGTTTACAAGAAAACCTCAAACCAGAAACTCTCGTGAATATATATGCAATAATCTTTAACAAAGTATTACAAAATTGAATCCAGAAATATATTTTAAAAGATAATTCAGCATGAACAAATAGGAATGCAAGTTAGTTTATCATTTAAAAAATAATTAATGCACTACACCATATCAATTGAATCCGGGAGGAAAACTCTATAATCATCCTAAGAAATGCAGGAAAAGCATTGGAGAAATTCAACAACCATGAATAATTATTTTAAAAATCCATCAGCAACCTAGGAGAGCAGGAGTTTCCTCAAGCTGATAAAAGGCACCTACAGAAAAAGCTATATACCAGACTGAATGCCTTTCCCTTAAGTTTGGGTATAAGGCAAGAATGTGAGGAATGTATGCTCTTATCAATTCAATTCAACATTGTATTGGAGGTCCATGCAATCCAATAAAAGAAAAAATATATAATAAAAGGCATACATATTAGAAAGGAAGACGTAAAACTTTCTTTAGTCATAGATGACATGATTGTGTATATTGAAAATGCTAAAGAAGCAACAGTAAAACTGCTATAACTAAGAGTGACTATAGCAATGTTGCAGGATAAAAGGCTACTTTTTTTCCATTGCTTTTCTATATTCTAGTACAATGAACACTTGCAAAATTAAATATAAAAACAATGCCATAAAATCATGCCAAAAACATAAAATGCTTAGGCATAAATTTAACAAAAATGTGTGAGACTTCTGCACTAAAAACTACTTAACCATTTCTCAGGACCATTTCCCAGAAATTTTTAAAGCCCTAAATAGTGAGATATACAATGTTCATGAATGGATCAAAAGACTCAATATTATAAATATGTCACATTTCCCTGGATTGATCTGTAGATTCAATCAACTCCAATCAAAATCCCAGCAGCCTGTTTTAAAGAAATTGGCAAGTTGTTTTTAAAATTCATAGTGAAATACAAATGACCTAAAATAGTCAAAGCAATTTTGAAAAGAAATAACAAACTTGGAGTGACTAACTATCTGAATTCAAGACTGTCTATAAAGCTACAGAAATGGAGACAGTGTAGCATTTATGTAAGTATAAGCATATAAATAAGTAGAACAGAATTGACAGTCCAGAAATAGAACCACACAATAGTCAATTGATTTTCAACAGAGGTGCTGAGGTAATTCAATGAGTAAACAGCAGTGTTCTAGAACAACCAGATATCTATATATAAAATAAATAAATAAACGTTGGCCCTTCCCTTACACCATACACAAAATTAACTCAAAATTGATCATAGAAATAGAAGTTGAAACTATAAAACTTTTAGAAAACTTCTAGGAAAATACATATTAAACAACCATTGGTCCCATTGGGTAGGCAAAGATGTTTTAGATAGAACAGATAAAAACCACAAACCATAAAAGAAAAACATCTATAAATTAGACTTAATCAAAATTAAAGACTTCTACATGGCCAAAGACCGCATTAAAGAACAAAAAGACAATTCACAGACTGGGAGAACATATTTATAATACATATATCTTAATGAAGATCTTATACTTAGAATATTTAAAGAATTCCTAATAATTCAATAGGAAGAAGTAAAAAAAATTGAATATTGCCAGATTTTAACAGATAATTCACAAAAGACAATATGCAAATGTCCGATAAATACCATGAAAAGATGTTCAACATCTTTGATCATCAAGAAAATGCATATTAGAACCGCTGAACACACATTGGAATATCTAAGATTCAAGACTGTCACTAAGTGTTGGTGAAGATGTGAAACTACTGTAACTCATACATTGTTGGTGAGAATGTGTTAGGCTAGTGCAAAAATAATTGTGATTTTGCATTGTTGAAATTTGCCATTTGACATTGGAATATGTTTTTAAATAAACGTGGTTATGTTAAACATCATTTTAATGTGCATTTCTAGCTTTATATTTTTTTTGCTAATGACTTATTACGTGCTGTTTATTTTATATTTATTTTGGACTAGGGAAATGATGTTAGACAAAAAGCAAATTTGAGTGATTTTTTTACTTGAGTTCAAAATGAGTCATAAAGCAGCAGAGACAACTGCAACATCAAGAATGCATTTGGCCAGGAGCTGCTAACAAACATATAGTGCAGTGGTGGTTCAAGAAGTTTTGCAAAGGAGACGAGAGCCTTGAAGATGAGGAGCATAGTGGCCGGCCATCGGAAGTTGACAACGACCAACTGAGTGCAGTTATCGAAGTCGATCTTCTTACAACTGCACAAGAAATTGCCAAAGACCTCAACATCGACCATTCTATGGTCACTCAGCATTTAAAGCAAATTGGAAAGGTGAAAAAGCTCAATAAGTGGGTGCCTCATGAGCTGACCGAAATTTTTAAAAATCATCATTTTGAAGTGTCGTCTTCTCTTATTATAAGCAACAACAACAAATCATTTCTCAATAGGATGTGACGTGCAACAAAAAGTGGATTTTATATGACAACTGGTGACGACCAGCTCAGTAGTGGACCAAGATGAAGCTCCAAAGCACTTCCCAAAGCCAAACTTGCACCAAAAAAAGGTCATGGTCACTGTTTGGTGGTCTGCTGCCGGTCTGATCCACTACAGCTTTCTGAATTCCGGCAAAACCATTACATCTGAGAAGTATGCTCAGCAAATCGATGAGATGCACCAAAAATTGCAATGCCTGCAGCCGGCATTGGTCAACAGAAAGGGGCCAATTCTTCTCCACGACAACACCCAACTGCACATCACACAACCAATGCTTCAAAAGTTGAACGAATTGGGCTACGAAGTTTTGCCTCATCTGCCATATTCACCTGACCTCTCGCCAACCGACTACCATTTCTTCAAGCATCTCGACAACTTTGTGCTGAGAAAACGCTTCCACAACCAGCAGGATACAGAAAATGCTTTCCAAGAGTTCGTTGAATCCCAAAGCATAGACATTTACGCTACAGGAATAAACTAACTTATTTCTCCTTGGCATAAATGTGTTGATTGTAATGGTTCCTATTTTGATTAGTAAAGATGTGTTTGAGCCCAGTTATAATGATTTGAAATTCACGGTCTGAAACTGCAATTCCTTTTGCACCAACCTAATAAAATAGAACAATCACTTTGGAAAACAGTAAGGCAATTTCTCATAAATTTCAACATAAACTTAACATATGACCCAGCAATCCCATTCCTAGGTATTTACCCAAGACAAATAAAATATATGTCCACACAAAAATGTTTACTTGAATGCACACATTTGTTCACAATAGCCCAAACTGTTATCAACCCAAATGACTATCAGCTGGTGACTGGACATACATACCACGGACTACTACTCAGCAATGATGTCGATACATGCAGCAAAATGGATGAATATCAAAAATATTATGCTGAGCAAAAGAGAATATACTATATGATTCCATGAAATTCTAGGAAAAGCAAAACTAATCAATAGTAACAGAAAGCAGATCAGTGGTGGGCCAAGGGTGGGAGTGATTTGCTTAAAAGGAGCACAGAGAACTTTTTAGGTGATGGAAAATCACTTTGCATCATGAGTGGGATGGTTGTCACACATGTGTATATATTTATCAAAATTTATTGAACAGTACATTTAAAATGAGTGCATGTTATTGAATATAAATTATACCTCAACAAAACTTATTTTAAAAGTAAAAAAAATAAATCAGATCTTGTGGAATGACCAGTGTAGTTTATCACTCAAATTGGCATACAAGATTTTAACATCACAGTGTTTCCTCCAGGGCCTATTCCAGTTGGACCGTTCTTATTGTCAAATTATATTTTCCAAAGATGGCACCACCCCACATGCTATGCTACAATGCAACCTGGATACCCCTCCCATCAAAAAGTGGTGTATATGTTCTCCCCCCTTAATTCTGGGCACACTTGAACAGCAGAAGGTACACTGCATGACTTCCAAGGTGAAGTTAAAAAAAAGCAATGTAACTTCTGCCTGGCTACCATGGATGCACTCCAACTCCCTGAGGCCTCCATGCTGTGAAGAAGCCCTGAGACTACTGAAGACAGAGATGCCCTGCCAGCCCTAGCTCCTATAGGCCATGGCCTAACTTCAGCTGCATGAAAGATCCCAAGCCAGAACTACTCACCCAGTCCTTCCTAAATTTCTGACCCATAGAAACTGTGGGACGATTTGTTTTGCAGCACGAGTAACTGCAACAACACCCCACCATACCACACTTGGTGCAGTGCTCAAAATCAATGAGAAGAACGAGGAGGAGTAATGCCATCGTTTTTTCCAATAAACCTACAACCATTTCACTCCATTTGGGCTCCTTGCTCCCATGTAGAAACCAGCACTTTCTTTTACTTTGAAGACTGACTAAATATATGCACTAAATGGCTCTTGTTATCCTAGAAGTGTGGCATTGAATTAATCACAGGGAGCCGGCCGGGCTCCTTGACAGGATGGTAGCAGGTACACTGAGGGACCTCAAAGCACAATACACCCCTCTTGTTCTGGAACCTAGATTCACTCTGGAGCTACTGGGAAAAGAATTCACCAAAAGTATATGGGCAGGTAAGCTCCAGAGCAGCCCACGCGCTCACACTTCTCTTCAGCCTTGTCCTGCGCACCGCCATCACCAACATGTTAGGCGCTGCTCTCGGCCGCTGCCTCACAGCCCCACAGTTGCAGCCGCCTGGCCAGCCCTCGAGGCCTCCTGCCCCCTGCCCCCTTCCCCATGTCCCCGGCCCTGCCGCGCTGTCCAATCAATTTGCTGCCACTCCCCTGGGTCACATGAGACAGATGAGTTTGATGCTCATTGGGTGACTTACTTCAACAAGCCAGATACCAATGCCTGGGAATTTCATAAAGGGATGAACACGCTTGTTGGCCATGATCTGGTTCCAGAACCCAAAATCATTGATACTGCTTTGCGGGCATACAGATGGTTAAATGATTTTGCTAGTGCAGTAGTATCCTAGAGGCTAAAGACAAAGCAGGATCTCATTAGGAAATCTACCCCTATGTCATCCAGAAACTCAGACCAACTTCATATGAACTGGGAATCTCCACTCCAGAGGAACTGGGTCTGACAAAGTGTAAATTCCCATGGAGTATATGGGCAAACAGGATTGAATACCAAAGCCATTAGCCAAAGGGCACTTCAGAAACACGGGCCTGTTGTTTCTGTCTCAGTGAAGGTTCAGGGAATACATTATGTAAGACATGGCCCTGGACTAGGAGTTAGCCCAAACAAGACTTTAAAAAATAATGACACCTCAAAACAATCAAGCTTGCTGCACTGACATGTTGAGGAGACAAGCTAAACTTCAGAAAGGTTACTGAATGGTAGGCAGAAGGCCCACTGTGGCAGATAATGGGCTTACGAGCTTTACTGCAATTAAAATCCATCCATCCATGTCTGCTAGACAGCCAGTGTGAAATGAGTTGAAGTAAACCAAAAATCTAGCCACATGAAAGCATGCGTGCATACATCCTCACACAAACAATTGTACACAAAGATCTTTCTCACTCACTAGTCAGGGAAAGGGAAGGGTACAAAGGGAAATCAAGTGTGTGCATATGTTTATTTTAAAGTGGGTGTTTATTTTCCAGTTTCCATAGGAAATAATTGGGCTAATATTACCTTCCAAAAGTGAAAATCTTTATGCAAAACTCCCTAAAACAGATCCCAGGCCAAGATTCTTGCTGCAGCCTCCTCCAGCCCTCACGCCTCCAAATTCTCACCATTGTCTAACAGAGAGGCATGTCCTTCCTTCTTCCCTCAGCTCTTCTGAAAGTTGAATTGCAGAGTCCTTTGTATCCCTCTTACCAGATCCTACTGCTTGAGACAGGAGATAAAATCTCATGCGAAACCAGAAATGCGAGGACTCCCAGAAGTTTGACCCTGTCAGTTCCTCTTGGCCATAAACAGTTTATGCAGCCAATTAATCCCTTTACTGGATCTTTTCTGGAATTATGTAAGCCAGGAGGGCCAGAGCTTGTTTGGGGTTATATTCCCATGGAGTTCTATGAGTCTTCTGTGGCTGTGATTCTAATAATATTTGCCCATAAGTCGTTCTTGGAGTTTTGTTTGCTGGCCTCAGTAAAAAGAACTATTATTAAGATCCTGCTCACCAATCACCTTCTAACATCATCTGTCTAATTTTGAAAGAGCCAGATATTTCAACTGGCAATGTAATTATCACTATGTTTGGGTTTTTGTTTTTTTTTTGTTTTTTAATCACCAAAGGCTACATTTTCTAGCTACTATCCTTTTGGAAATACAGTAAGCTGTTGACATTCTGAGGGGACAAGTCTAGAGACTTTCCCAAACCCCAAAATCTCAGACACGAGAATGTCTGTGCAGGCCTCTGGCTCTGGATCAAGAGTTCTGAATTTCCTTTGTATGTCATCACTCTAACCGCATTGTGACCCAGATAAATTCAAATAAATGGAGAAAACATAACCAACTACAGACTCATACTCAGAAAAGGATTAAATTATTGAAAATTAGTATAAAGGGAGAACAGAAAGGAATCCAAGTTTTATGCCCTTATGAAGAATTAAGCTCCTGTATATTAAAGGTCAGTTGTTGAAATCATTAGACTGCTTACAGAAAAATTATTGAGAATTTTTATCATTACAAAGCACAGATTCTATTGTTGCTCACTGTATTTGCTGGATGAATTCTAGCCTTATTACAAATCTTAAAGCCTTTATTTTTCATTATAACATAAATGTCAAAATATTGTCCATATCACCTAAAAGATGCACTTGCAAAGATGGTTAAACAAACCAAAATATAAAAGTATTCAGAAGAACTCCACTGATAAAAAGGAAAACTTGTACTCAACCAAAATGTCCAACCAAGGCAGAACAATTAAGGAAAGTGTTGCCTATCCATTCAGGAAACTATAAAGCCAACATTAAACTTATTACTATATAACCATACATTACAGAGTAAGCAGCCCAAAGCATTCTGGGTTCTTTAGTGGGCTTTCACTTGGCTCAAGCCCCATTCAGGAAATAACCCTAAGCACTCTCAACTTACAAGCACTGTTTCACATTTATTCATTTATTCGGCACGTCTACAGCATATTCGTACTGGAATGCTAACCTCATTTATTGAGTTTAGTCAAGAAATAATAATATAGCAATCACCATCTTCTGTGATTTACTGACAACCATTGATTTGAAATTCTAGCTCTCCTGCTGGTTTGGGGAGCAACAATTAACCTGTCTACTCTTTAGATTCCTCAGTCATAAATAGAGGTAATTACTATCTTTGAAAATCAGTGTGAGGATCAATGAAGCTAATATATGTAAAGTGCCTGGCACATAGGTAAGGCTCTATTGGTAGGAATCAGTGTCCGTGTTCTTGTTACTTCGACATAAAGCCATTCCCTGTGCCTACCCAACTATCCACAAACATACAAAATCCAATCCACATTGCACACATGAGAAACTTGCTATTTATCTTCCTTAGACTATGAATAACTCATGGGAGAAATATGCGGTCTCCTTTCTCAGGGTGGAATTTCAGCTAAGACCTACTGTGTGCTGTACTCCTCCTCCTCAAACTTGGGTCCTAACCTCATGGATAGATATGCCATGTCATTGTGAAAGGGAAAAGGAATATCCATCAAAAACAATCATATGCTAGGCACTCTTCTGGGCATATACAGGCTTTATCATATTGCCGTTCCCCATTTTAAAGATGGAGAAACGGAGGCTCAAAATGATTAAGTAACTTGCCCTCAATCCTTCGTAAGGATCCTTGATCCAGACAAAGTAAACAGACTCAGGGTTCCTATTCAGGTCTGTTGAACTCCAAAGATGGTACATGTTCCACTACATTCAGCTGCCAAGTTTAGTTTCTTACCAGATGTCATGAACTCTTGTTTCAAGAAAACAAGACCACTGTTTACTATCCATCATGGCTAAGTTTTAACTTCTGCCTAAGGATATAAAACATATGATCTCTAAGTCTTAAATAAAAATCCACTTGTATTAAAACAAAACAATGGGAAAAGCCTTAGTAATGATATTTGAAAAATCTTCAGAATGCGAGCTATCAGCCGGCTTTGTTTGGTGGAATGTTCCGGCACAGAGATGGACGGACGTCTGTGGGTGTCAGAATGGTCAGTTGCACCAGAGCCGAATAAGTGAGTCTAAAGCTATGTGTTCTCCCTTCCCCGTCACGAAGCCACAGTTTAAATCTGCAATAATCACCCCTTTCTACAGTTTGTAAACCGTCATCCCTACTGGATTACAGATTCTGACTAGGCTTACTTTTAAATGGAAAAACAAATTTGTTCCATACTTTCAGTATATGAGTCATGTAGGCAAAGAAAACTGCCTGGCAGTGCCTTTTCTAGTTCCACAGTGCTCTGATAAGCCACACTTCCCCACGGAGCCCCTACCCAAGGCTGGGGCCTGGAGGAGCAGCCTTCTTCCTGTGCCGCCATTGCCAGCCCCCACCACATGCCAAGGGCTCATTGCCACACACCAAGGCCTCACACGTACCCCAGCACCTGGCACAGTGTCTGGTACATAGTGGACATTCAGCAAATATTTGTTTAATGAATAAATGAATGAAACCTGATCTACCCATCCAGCAAGGGAACTTAAAATCATTCCTTCCCAATCTCCTCATGCTGAGCTTGGTCTTTCTTCCTACCTGGGCCTCTTGTCTACAGGCTGAAGCCTCCCAACCCGAAGGCCAATGCGATCTCAAGTGTTGGGTTTTCATCTGTGAGGCCATCATACCTATCTACCCCACATAGCTTGAGAGGATCAAATTGGATGAGACTGTCAGAAGCCTGGGAGATGCAGCGTATGCCCCATCCCCTCAAAAATGGGGCAGAGGGATTATGCCAGATTTTCAATCTTGGCTACATGCTAAAATCACTCGGGGAGCTTTCGGGAAATAGAGACCTTAGGTCTCACTCCAGTTAAATCATAAGTAGGACATGATGGGGATGGGGCATGAGCGCTAATTTTTTTTTAAATACTCCCCTGGTAAATTGCAGGTGCAGCCAAGATTGAAGATCACAAGCCTGAAGGAGGCCAGGAAAGGGGCACATCAGCCCACATAAGCAGGAGGAAGCCATCTGCCCTCCTAGAAGGGGAGGGTGAGAGGGCGAGAAGACCAATGTGGAGCATCAGCTCTGCTGTTGGGAAAAATGTCCTGCCTCACTGCTGCCTTCCTCCACCCCTACTTCCTCCTCTTCCAAAAAGTCCTGGGGCCACTCGTGTAATGGGAACCTGCCCCAGGCATCCTCCCTTTTAATAGAAAACTAGGCTCCAGTTTGTGATCTCTACCCACCATCCCAGCTGCAGCCCTCACAAGCCCTGTCCTGTATCAAGCCCCAGCCCTTCGAACTCAAGAGTCCTAGTGGCAAACCCAAACGGGACTGGCAGACTGTGCATAAGCCCAGGGCATTGTGGAAAGGACCACTTCTCAGTAAACTCTAAAGACAAACTGGAGCAGGGAGTGTAACCAGAGGCCTGAAAGTGGCAGAGCTCCTTATGCCCTCCATGCTGTGAGAGTCACCAGTTCATAACTCCGAGGAAAACGCCCCTCGGATCTGGGTACTGAAGGAAATCACAAACATAATTTGGAGGCTGAAGCCTAACCTTAGACAAGTCACAACATCCCCAAGCCTCAGTTACATCATTAGTTAAACAGAGATAATAAATCCTAACTGTTCATAACATCAAATGAGGTAATGCATGTTTTAGGGCTTTGCCACCAGTAGGGTACCAAATAGGCATGAAGCATCCATCCAGCTGCACCTCTGCATTCTCATACTTTAATCCTTACAACAGCAGAGCATTTGCCACATTGTCGTAGATTAAATTGTTTGTATCTGTCTCCAAGTTCAGACTGTAACATCTTTACAGCCAGGAGTGAAGTCTCATTCATCTTTGTATCCCCATCACCTAGGCACACAGACACTGCTCAAGAAATGATTCTGGAACCATCCCCAGGCAGCGTTAGATACCGCCGCTGTGCCCCGTCACCCCTGCATACACACCATCACTGAGCACACAGTATTGAAATTCATCATTTGTGTTTTCCTACCCCACTGGACTGTAAGCTCCCAGAGGGTTTAGAGGCTACATAGCATCAGGGTTGTATCTCTAGTGACTAGTGCAGTGCCAGGTTTCTGCAGGAACTCAATAAAAGTTCATGGGAAGAAAGGAAATGAGGAATGTATACCTTTGAATTGCAGTGCTGGCAGCTGTCCTGTAGCTGATCGCACCACCTCCCATGGAACAAACTTAAGTGCCCTTCATCCCACTGAGGCTTTTTTCCAAAGGGCTCCTAAAAGGTCCTGGTTCATGCAGCTCTTTTATCCTATTATAAGCAACAAATGATCTGAATGCACCATTGTATTGTACAGATCAATATCATCCCCAGCTGCGGTTGCTATGCGACCGACCACCCTCCAAGACTCAGGTTGAAAGATCCAGGGCTAAGTATTTCCTACTTGGAAAGGACTGTAATTTCCAAGGGGAAAATGCATCATTACAAAGAATCACTTAATTTTCTTACAGAAAAGTAAAACTTCTAGGTTTCCTAGGCTGTGTATATAACCTCTAAATAAATAGATGTATATATTTAGCTACTGAACCCAAACACACTAGCATTAAATATATATACTATACTATTACACACACATACAGACAAATATATATTTCTTTATATATATATATATGGAGAAAGAGTAAATATCATTTCTTTTTATTCCAAAGAAGTTCCAGGAAGGTCAAGTTACTCTACATCTTCTTTCAGAAGAAAACAAGTAAAATTTTCACATGAATTTCTATTTTCTTATGACTACATACAAAAAAATACAGAAAAGTTAGGAGAAGAAGACAAGAGCCCCATATCCAACAGCCTAGATATGGCCACTGTTACCATATGCTGTATAGCCTGCCAGACATTCCTGCTTAAGAACATTAAGAATATATATGTATATTTGTATCCAAATGGGAACATATTATAAAGAGTTTGGATACCTTCTTTTAAAAAATTCACATCAGTGGGGCGGATGTGGCTCAAATGATTGGGTGTCCGTCTGCCATATGGAGGGACCTGGGTTCGTTCCCCGGGACCTCCCGGTAAAATAAAAATAAATATATATATAGAAGGCGCATGGGCTGCCAGGCTCTGTGTGCTGGTGAGCCGCCAGGCCCCGGGAGCCATGCAGCAAGATGATGACGTAACAGGAGAGAGACGCAGGGGAGACAAGACGAGATGCTCTGAAAGCTCTGAAAACCAGGAACCAAGGTGGCGCAAGTGGCAGAACACCTCTCTCCTACATTGGAGTCTCCAGGATCGAATCCTGGTGAAGACTGGAGGAGAAGGATGAGAAGAGATGGTAGGAATGGACACAAAACAACAAATGGGGAAGGTGGGGTTTAAAATGGGTAAAGTAAATAAATAAATCTTTAATTAAAAAAAAAAGAAATTCACATCACACCATGAATGTCATTTCAAGTCATACAGAGAGCCACATCCTCATTTTTGAAGGCTACACAATATGCCATTGTTTAAGTATATCACAATGTATTTACTTTCCTTTTGTGTCTTTTTTTTCACTATTATAAATAATGTTGCAAAAAACATCCTCATGAATATTTCTTTGAAAACTCATCTGTTTAGTTCAGAAAGATTAATTCATTGACCAAACCAGAGATTTTTCACTCATTTTAAGGCTTTTGAAACATTTACAAGTAAATAACCTAATATCCCAAAAAGGTAAGATTTTTAGATCGATACAAATTTAGTAAAATCTTTACATAGTTTTAAATATTTTTAAAATTATAATACAAGATTCTTAAGGACATGTAATGATAGAATAATTTTAAGTTTCTCCCATCAATTTGCCACTTGACAGTCCACTCTATGCCCTCCTGCCCTTTGCCAGACAAACCAAGCTGCTCCCAGAGTTGGTGCTTCCTGCCTTTTCTCCCAGTAGCTGGTCCCCCTTGAGCTTGCCTGTCCTTACTTATTTCACCTGTTACCAGCTGCACTAGCTACTGGGCTGCTGTTTTGTTATTGGTGATTCTACCTGGGCTCACAGCTGAGCCAGAGGAACAGCTTCCAAAACCCCACATAAGACCTGGGACGGATTCATGATTCATGCCCATATAAAAGTTGGATGGCCTAAAAATACTTAATTTGGAGTATATTGGCAGAGGCCTTCTAAAAGACATATTGATTTCTGTCTAAACTTATTTCTTCATTGTTGAAGACAGTGAAAGGGCTAGTTTCCCCACTACCAACCTTGCCTTGTTCTTCAAATTCAGCACATGCCCTTCTGCCACACTAACCTTCCTAACTACACAACTCTAATCATTTCAAGCCTTGGTCAAATCATTCCGGATCCCTCCACCAATAAAATACAAGCTTCTAAGAATGGCATTCAAAGTCTCTCCAAAGTTACCCAAAACTCCTTTTCACCCTTATCTCCCACTCTACTTCTCTCACCCTTTCCTCTTCACCTACACCAGCATATGTACCATGTGGAAACACAATACATCTCTCTTCCATACTTTTGTCCACCCTGCTCCCATTGTCCTGCCCTTTCCACCCAAAATCTATCCATTTCTTATTTGTTTGTTTTTGTTTGTTTGTTTAGGAGGCACTGGGAACCAAACCTGGGACCTCCCATGTGGGAAGCAGGTGCTCAACCACTTAAGCCATATCCACTCCCTACTCATTCCTTATGTCACCTCCTTTAAGAAATCGTCCTAATTTCTTCCAGTCAAAATAAAATCTCTCCAGCGAGCCAGAAGCATTGGTTCATATATTAGTCAGCCAAAGGGTTACTGATGCAAAGTACCAGAACTCTGCTGGTTTTTTTTTTTTTTAAGATTTATTTATTTATTAATCGCCCTCCCCCCCGCCCCACCTCCGTTGTTTTGCTCTCTGCATCCATTCTCTGTGTGTTCATCTGTGTCTGCTTGTCTTCTCTTTCGGCAGCACTGGGAACCAATCCTGGGACCTTCCAGAGTGGGAATCTCTTGCACTACCTCAGCTACTTGGTCTGCTGCATCTTTTATTGTCTCTCCTCTCTGTCTCTTTTTGTTGCATCATCTTGCTGCGCCAGCTCATCACACGGGCCAGCTTGCCTTCATCAGGAGGCCCCGGGAATTGAACCCTGGACGTCCTATATGACAGATGGGAGCCCAGTCACTTAAGCCGCATCCACTTCCCTCTGTTGGCTTTTATAAAGGGTATTTATTTGGGGTAGAAGCTTACCATCACAAGGCCATAAAGCATAAGTTACTTCCCTCACCAAAGTCTGTTGCCACATGTTGGAGCAAGATGGCTGCCAGTGTCTGCAAGGGTTCAGGCTTCCTCTTCCTCCTAAGGCTCCATGGTCCTAGCTCCTTCCGTTCTCAGCTGTAGGTTAGCATAAGGCTTGTCTGTCTCCCCGGGGCTCATTTTTTTCCAGCTATCTTGGCTTTCTCAGCTGTTCAGGGTTCTGGTCTCTTCGGGCAAATGGCTTGGCTCTCTCCCCGGGGCTCCAGTGTCCAAAACTCAAAACTCTCTCTTCTGCCACGTCATTTTCTCTGTGAGTCCCTGACCACCAAGGGGGCGGAAACTCGATGTCCTACTGACGTGGCCAAATCAAAGCCTTAATCATAATTTAATCAAGTAAAAGTGAAACCTCTGATTCTAATACAATCTGACATGCCCAGAGGAACAGACCAGTTTACAAACACATTCCAATATCGATTTTTTGGAATTCATAAACAATGCCAAACTGCTACAGTTCCCAAAAACAGCGACATAGGTTCTCATCTAAATGGAACCATTGGGAAAAAGCAAGTTCACATGCCAACACAAATGGAAAAGGGAAAGAAACCAATTGGGAGAGAAAAAGAGTGGGGGCAGCATTTGATATTTAATCAAAATATAAGTGCCAGTCCCACATTTCAATTTTTCATTCAAAGCAATGATTACCACACTTGAACATATGCCTTGAATACGTTGGACATTGTTTTCAGGATAACTTAGGCTATCAAGTGAATCACAGAGCAGTGCCAAGAGAGCTGAGCTCCCCTTCTTGTCATAGGAAATGAGAGGCCAGGCTCGGAAATCTTTTTAATCTCTTTTTCCCTGCCAGTTTAGTCCTCTGGTCTCTCTGGACCACGTACAATATTTCAGGTCACAGTCTTGTACCTTCCTCTCTGCCAACTCTTAAATGTACATGCTTATTTTCTGGTTGCAGGAATCGATTTGGAGAATGTCTATGACAAAGATAACACATGCTATTTCGAAATGACAGCCAAAAAGCAGAGTTTATTCAACAAAGGGGTGATACTACATGTGAACAATGAACTTCCTTTCAGCCTTTTTATAACATTGTATGGTTAATGTGGTCATCAGGAGAAAGACTTATGTTGTTTGATGGGCTTTCCTACAGGGGAATGAAAGTGAGCATACATGTCCTCCCAAGTATGCTGTTCACTCCTTGCTAACAAGGAATATATCTTTTTCATCTTTTTATTCTCTGCACTTGGTACAGTGCCTGGTATATAAGAGGGCTCGATACAATTTGGCAGATTCTAAGTGAAAGACATCATTAAATAGGACAGTAAGTCCCACATCTCCTCTAATTTACGGCAGCTCTGAGGAAAGCAGCTGGATTCAGGAGAGCAAATCTGAATTTTTGTTTTTAAAAAAGAGACCAAGAGCAAGAGACAAAGAAGGAGGAAAAGGAGGAGGAAGAGAAGATAAAGAGGAGAAAGAAAAAGTAAAACTACAAGGAGGCAGAAAGCCTCTTTTATACCTGCAGTTTTCAAAACTCAGTCTGCATGCAAGAAACACCCAGAGACCCAGCACCAGGTGGCAGAGATCCAAGTGCACCCTTGCTAATGACCTTGGAAATAATAAGTACTCTGCTGCATTAATGCCATTCTCAAACAGCAGAGACTAGAAGTATCAAAGGAAATGAACATTAGGCCAGGAAAAGGATACTAGGACTACAGGATTAATTCTTATCCCCTTCTTTCTGTCTCCAACACCACCCAGCAGTGCCCGGCAGACACAGAAGGGCAAGGGCAGGGCTTTCACACCCCCCAGGTGGTGCTGGCACCCTCACCGGAAGGCCATGCACTTCCAGATCTCCCCCCCACCCCCTTTCACTTTGGCAGTTGCAACTTAAGTCCTGGTGCTGTGATGTGACTCATAAAAGTTCACTAATAAACACATTAGTAGTCTTGATTCAGCCTGCAGTGGACAAAGCTTAATCCTTTTCCACGTGAGATGCCAAATCCCAGTGGCCAGCACGGCAGCCCAGAGGGTCCTAGAGAAGAAAAGCCTGGACCTCTGATTGGGAAACCAGAATGCCCTCCTGTCTCTGCGCCAACTTGCCTTATGTTTTCTGGCATACTATCCGTTATGGGGATTGAAGTCCCAACCTTACAAGCTAAGCTTATATGAGGGTGTCCCTATAAAAAGAAGGGGACAGACAATGGGGAGAAGGCCATGTGAAGAGGGAGGCAGATGCAGCTACAAACCAAGGAGTACCCAGAATTGCTGGCAAACCACCAGAGGCTAGAAGCGGCAAGGAAGGCTCTCCACCACAGCTTTCAGAAGAGCACGGCCCTGCCGACAACTTGATTTTGGACTCTGAGCCTCCAGAACTGTGAGAATAAATTTCAGTTGTTTTAAGTCACCTCGTTTGAGGTACTTTGATAAGGCAGCCCCAGGAAACTAAGACAAGAACTTATTGGCTCTAAGTTTCAGTTCCTCATCTTTAAAATGGGCATAAATCCTAAACTCGTCCACAGGCTGGATGTAAGAGGAAGACAAAATGCAGTATACAACTGGGCTTTGAAGCTTTCCTAATTATGAAAATGTAAGATACTGTCTCAGACACATGCAGCCCTTCTTTTCAACACCCCCTGGTGCCTCAGACATGGGAGAGATCAAATCGGGATAAAGAAAGAAGGAAAAAATTGGCTCAAGGCACATTAGCTGGATGGAGTGAGGAAGCCCGACCTGCCCGGCTGCTGGCTCTGGTTCCTGGTCGTGTTATTCTAGGCCTTTAAACTCCCCCACACACCCCATCCTCCGCCAAAATACATAAACCTCTTTGAATTATACTCCTTCTCTTACAGGAGCAATTGACTACAGTTGGATGTGATTTTCCTTTGTTTTAATTTATGGATGACCAGGAATGCTGCGCGCCCCCCCCCCACCCCCCACCCCCCTTTTTTTAAGCACCCACAACTCCTCCTTCAGAGGTCCACTTCTGGGGTCTGAGTTTCTGGTAAAATTTTTTTGATAAGAATAGTTGTGGTTAGAGGCAGCTCCCAGGCACAGCCCCAGGCCCTAAGGCTCATTAAGGACATTCCCCAACTCTTAGACTGGGCAGTAACTCACTGGCTTGGAGGTGGGAGGTGGGGGGAGTTGGAGACCCATTCAGCTTCAGGAAGGAGGGCTGCGTGGGTCTCATTCCAGGATGGCCGCCCCACAAAGGAGAGGGTTTGAGGAATATAAGAGGGAAGAAAGTGACACCCATGAACATACTTTTCATCTCTCAGCCAGCACCTGTTTTGCAAATTTTTGCAAGGAGGGTAAGAAGAGAACCAACTTTATTCACTCAGAATGCTCAGGAATGCATTTGGGCTTAGAGCTTCTCACTTAATATCCCCAAGAATGACTTCTGTCACATCCCACTCCCAAAGAGAAGGTAACTTTTGACCGAAGTACCCCCTAGAAGGGTAAATTACAAGATAACATCTTGGGTAGTGGATGTGGCTCAAGCGATTGGGCTCCTGTCTACCACATGGGAGGTCCTGGGTTCGGTTCCCGGTGCCTCCTAAAGAGAAGACAAGCAGACACAGAGAACACACAGCAAATGGACACGGGGAGCACACAGTGAGTACAAACAATGCGGGGGGAGGGAGTAAATAAATAAAATAAATCTTAAAAAAAATAATAATAAATAACATCGCAATCCTAAGCAGAACAATGGAACTAGCGTTTTCCAAAGTTGCCACTATTTGTACCTCCAAAACCAAAAGAGAGAAATGTGAGTTTGAGAAAAGTAGACTGCTTCCTTCTCTGGGAGAGTCACAGTGCATATTAGTACACTAAAGGCTCTGAGAAGTCTCGCCTTGAAGAAGAAATGTGTTATCTGAAACAGCAGTTACCAAACTTGCTTGCCACAAAGCCCTTTTTTGTTCCCATATAACACTTATTAATATTCTGCAGAAAACATTTCCCACCCATCCCCAAAAGAAAAGCCTACATTTGGCCATTTTGATTCTGTTTGGTTTGAACAGAAAGGCAAATTTGCCTCCAAAGTAAATCTTCTCAATGTATGATTCCTCACTAGAGTAATGCTGGCATCTGTGTGAATCAGTCTCTGGATCAGGAACAAGGGTTGTTAATTCTCGATTCCTCTCCCTGGCCCCCATGCCCCCCTCCACCACCTCTCAGTTCTCTTCTGCCACATTCCCCAGTAAAAGCTGGCTGATAGCTTCGTAGAGCCCACGTGGCAGAGTGAAACAATTCAAATGGATGCCAGCCAAAGCAATCTGTGAAGCAGATGAGAATGTCAAATATACATTCATAGCATTTTTATGTGGTTCTTAAATGGAAAGAAAGATTTCTCCTCTTCCAATCCTTCTGTTCATAATTTTTAACAAATGGGCTTCTTGGAATATGAAAATTTAGAGATGGAAGGGAAAGATCTGTGTATTTCTAAGTTAAATTTTAATTAAAGAGAGCATCTCAAAGAAAAAGTGCCAAGCAATTTGTAAGACCCAAACTGAGGAACAATTTTAAGTCCACCCATGGAAAACTGCTCACAATATATTGTTGAGTGAGAAAGCAAGTTACAAAACAGTATATAGAGTGTTCATTTTTATAAGTGTGGTAGAATTAATGATTGTCGAAATAAATATACATAAAAAGGAGACTGTAGGGGAGCGGATGTAGCCAAGTGGTTGAGGGCCTGCTTCCCATGTACGAGGTCCTGGGTTCAATCCCTGGTACTTCCTTAAAAAAAAAATAGGAGACTGTAAGAGCTTATACCAGATCGAGTAGTTAGCTCTGAGTAGAGGAATTAAAGGTAATTCTTATTTCTTCTTTTTTTCTGATCTTTTCCTTGTAACTTTTCTCTAATAAAAATTATATTTTTACAATACAAATAACATTTTTTAAAAGTTCTAATCTATCCCTAATGTTATCCATGGAGAAATATCTGAGGGTGAAGGAAGCAATTTCCCTCCCGGGTAGAAAGGACCGTGAGACCAAGCTGTGTGAACAATGAGCCACAAGGTGGGACAACATCCTCCCTGGCACCTACCATGAGCTTTTACACATAGTAGGTGGCAAACACTTGTCACAGACAAGATAAACTTCTTTCAGATATGGTAACAGCAGGACAGTGGGGGAGACAGCCAGTGTATCCCTAGTGAGACCAACCAGTGAGTACAGAGGTTACAAATAAATCCCAAATATCAATACTTCATACCCTCCGCTCCACAGCCACACACTCACACATTCGTATACACTCACATGCATTCACACACACGCTCATATGCACCAACTCTCATACGCTCACACACATACAAACTTACACCTACTTAGTAGCTGAAAGGCCAATCCTGTTCTAGAATTTCTTTCCCCCACCAGTCCAAAGAAGTTCCAGAGCTGTCACCCAAATGTCCACCAGTTGGTGGGTCTTAGATTGATTCCTCTCGGAGTCCCAAAGAAAGGGGTGGGGTGGCACGTGTGTGACCGTGGTCTCTGCCTGCGCTCTGCTGTCCTTCTCCGCTGACCACTCTTGCTCCATTACCCACAGTCCTCCACTCCCTTGAAGCTGACTAGTCTCCTCTTCACCACCAAGCCCGGCTGCTCCTTCTTTATCCAGTTGGAAAACATCTTCTGCTTCTCACCAGAGCTCTGGGTCTCTCCCCTGCACCACAGCCCCCATTCTCCACAGAGCAGACAGGCACTGCGGGCCAAGAAGGGTGCCATGGGGAGGAAAGGGCATGCCTTCTGGACAAGCACAGCCTCTCTGTACCCAAATGTGTAGCCCCTGCAGCTTGGCCCAACCTGCCGAAATTCTTCCTCACAGGAAGTGATTTTTTTTTTCAATTAGGTTTTGTCTCTCCATTTTGGCTTCTATTGGATCCCCTAAGTAACTCAGGAAGTCCAGAACATGTCAAAACCTCAGTAATGGACTGAGTTCACATTTCCCTACAAGACTCCTGAGCTCCATGCAAAGGAAAAAATATGATAAACCTTTTTCGCCAAACAGTCCATGATCATTGAGACGTTAAGAAATGTTCCCCCAACCTCCTAAGACAGGAGACTGGTCAGCCCCAGACGCAAAGAGCCTAATTCCACGGGCCAGCCTGCCCCAACCTCAGCTCTGACATGGCCATAGTGCCTGTCAGAGTGGGTGTCTGTAAAGCAAACAATTTTACTTAAAATTCTCACTCAGGCCTGGGACGGCCCTAAGAAATCTCCTCTACACTTCCATTTCACAGATAAGGAAATGGACTCGTGTTCATTCAGCCAGCTAGCAGCAAAACCAAGGCGGGGTTCCAAGATTCCTGAGTTCTAATTTGGTCAAATGAAATACCAAGGCCCTAATATTGAAAATTAAACAGAGCAATAGCATAGTTTAAAGAGTTAAAGAGTTCGTCAACTCAAGTCCAAGCTCTATACTAGCTTGTCTTTGTTTTTCTTTTATAAATGTCACTCTGTTTAGTCCTTAATAATATCCTCTTTTTCAGATAAATAAATTGAGGTTCAGAGAAGTAATTTTCCTCGAATCATACTATTTAGACATGGTGGAGTCAGAATTTCCATCAAAGCCAATCTGACTCAAGAGCCTGCGTTTTTTCCCACTACACTAAACTGATTTCATGAGTACCAGGGAAGGCAGAGTAGATGAAAGCTCCTATATTTAAACATAAAGTGGTGATTTATCAAATGGATTTGCAAAGAAAATAAAACCACATAAGTGTATTGAGTGGCCCTGAATCTTCACATTAAAAACCAGCTCCTCACAAAAAAATCAATGTCTTGTTTCAGTGCACTTCTCAAAACTGCTGTGATCTCTTCATCGATTACAAAGAAATATGGCAGAGAACTACTGTGAGGAATAACAATATTATTACTCTGATCAAGTAACTCTGGAGAAAAAATAGTGTAATGCCTGTGCTGCAAGGACATTGCAAACATCAAATAGCAGCTCATAAAGAAAGATGAATAAAATGCCTTTTTAATCAATAGATTATCTCCTTTAATTCCTAAAAACAACAATAAATTAAGAAAGTACCAATTAATTAAAATTTTATAAATTTAGACCAAAGAAAGATTATCATATTTTGTAAAATGCTCTAGTGCATATATACTTTTCAAAGTGCCAGATGTAGACTAAAAAACATTTGGAGACAAGCTTAGCACACTTTCCAACACTTGGTTCCTAAACACATGAATAGATTGTCCATGTACATGTATGTATGTGTGTGTGTATGAGGTTATTTGTGTCAGTCCATACATGAGTGTATAAAGACTATTTCCCCACCAAATATGTTGGTTGAGATAATATATATATATTATATATATATATATATAATATATATATATATGATGGATTTGAGAGGGTACGTGTCAGTGCAGGATAACACCTACAAAACATCCTACAAAACAGAAGACACACCTTTCTGTTCAACAAAGTAAAACAATCTTCTTCCATCTAGGGTTTATCCTCAGCCCAGCTCATATATTAAGTTAAATATACACCCTGGGAAAAGAGACACAGAGAAACCATGTGGATTCCATCCATCTTCTTGGACCATCTTTTTCTTTGATTTTTAAGAGTAATTTTTAAGTAAATTAGTTGTCGATTTTCAATATTCCAACATAGAAGGAAAAATCAACATCATTCAGAGAAAATCACAGTGGACATATATTTGTATTTTCTATTTTGAACACTACGGTTTTTGTTCTATTCTTATCACTTAATATATCTTATGTTTTCTCCACATTTAGATGTTATTTGAAAACGTGAATTTTAATATCATAACATTATCATAAGGATGCCTAACAATTTATTAAGCCACTTTCCTATTGTTGAATATTGAAGCTGTTTCCAGAGTTTTTGCTGTTTTAAATATAGAAATGTGTAAGTGCCCTTGCATATACATTTTTGTCCGCATCTGGGGTGATTTCCTTAAAATCCGTTTTAAAAAGTAATTACCAAAAGTAGAATTACTGAGTCAAAGTTCTATTTTTTTAGTCTTCTTTTTTACTCAATACTGTCTTAAAAAAAAAAAAAAAAATTCACAGCATAGAAACACATAGAGTAAAAAGAA